>PVJO010009506.1:0-69176 GCA_004026905.1 Hystrix cristata
TTACATAAATTTAGCCATCGGGGTAAGTCAAATTAAAAACACATCACAGCTTTCTCTTGCTACCTGGACATGACATGTGGAAGTCAGAGGTATCAGAAGAGTACGAGCTGGAGGAAGCAGGACATCCACAGACGATCCCATTTCAGTGACCGCCAAGCCCTTCTACTGACCTAACTGCACAGAATTTCAAAGGCAGCACTTAAGGCTGGGAAATAAATATATAGCAGGGGTTCCAACTCTGTCTAGATGAAACAGTAACTAGGCTTCTTTTCCCTAATCTCATATATGAACATCTTTATAACTTTATATTAATCTAATAAATGGTAAAACTACCTAAGTTTCCTTAGTTTTGAATTATGTCATTCCTCTAATCGCTGGGTGTCTATAAGTAGCTCATAAGCCATACCTCCATGATTTCATCAAGTGCAGATTTCTTTTTCTTCTTTTCTTTAGATTGAGCTGAGCTCTGGGAAGATTCTTTTCGTTTCACTGATGCTGTGCTCCCAAGAGTCTTCAGTGCACTCGGCCCCAAAGAACTGATGAATAGAAGAACTGCATGTGTTCATAAGAACTACACATAGACACAAGTTTTATAACGGGCAAAATTAACAATACACAATAAATGTCACATGGTTCATTTAGAGTAGATCAGGAAGAAGAGGAAGAGGAGGAGGAAGGGGAGGAGAAAGAAGGAACTGTCTGCATCTTTCAAACAGCACAAAAGAACATTTACCCTGTCCTGTCTTTAACTACATTTTCTTTCTCCTTACCCTGTGGTTAAAGCTGCTGTAATCAATAGAGTTGAATGGTGATAGAAAAGGCTTCATTTTGGGGCAGAGCAGGGTTTGAGGCTCCTTGTGTTAGGACCCTTAGAAATTTACTTTTTAAAGCCTCAAATCCTCATGTAATTACATGGGTGTAAAAATGTGGCCCAACTCTTAGATCGACTGCATGGACTGAATGAGATGTTTTTAAATGATTGGTATAAGTCTAGCACATTACTGTCAGTTCTGGGTTTGGTTTTTTTTGTTTGTTTTGTTTTCTTTTGGTTTTTTGAGACAGGGTCTTGCTGTGTAGTTCCGGCTGGTCTTGAACTCACTATGTAGCCCAGGGAGGCCTCGAACTTGCTGCAATCCTCCTGTCTCAGCCTTCCAAATGCTGGAATTAAAGGTGTGTGCCACCATACCCAGTGGTCAGTACTGTTTTCGTAAAAGCAAAGACTTCAATGTGTCAAAAGTTTTTGATTGTTCCTGAGTGTCTCATGTTGATAGGGTAAATTTTAAAATCTTTGGGGCCAATATACAGTGGTCACCGGAATGCCACTGTGGGTGCCCTGAAAAATTTGCTGTTGACTGGGCTATGGTGTGTGGTTCATGCCTCTGAAAACTTGCACATATCATTTTATACTCATAAATAATCATTTTCTTACACCTCCATTTGTTAAAATTCTTTACGATCCGTTATCCATGAGGGTTCTTGTGTCTTCCATCTCTTTGTCCTGCAATAGCACTCAGGGGCACAAGTCACACTCCTTTCATATTACAGCACTTGTACCTACGGGTCCTCTCTTATGATGGGGAGGAACTCTAAGCTCTTTGCTCCTGTGAAGTAGCAGTAATTGTCTTGTAATTTGTATAAAATAGGTAATTAATTAATATTTGCTCACTAAGCAAATCTTACCAATTTATTTATGTCATATTTACACAAAGCTACCATAGAGATAACAAAAAAAGTGTGGTTGGTAGAGAACACAATACAATTATTACTTTCTTTTATTTGACTTAGAATCACATTCACTTTGAAGTCAACTAAAATTCCTATAGCTTCTCTGTACAGTAAATTATAGTTCAAGACTCTCCACTTTGTCTCTGTAGAAATTGCTTTCTCTTTACCTAACTGTAAGGTTTACCTTTGCACAAATTTGTTTACTGGATTCGTCTCATAGTTCAATCCAGAGAACATATTTTTAAGTTTTGATTCCCAGGTCCATGACAACTGTACATGATATGCTTCGGTTTTGAACTATGTCCATACACAAAGAAACTTCTCAACCTGCTACTTAAACGTTCTTTAGGTTTAAATGAACCTTGAGCTAGGGACCAACACAATTTAGGAATAAATCATCAATCGTGTATAAAACAAGCACTAATAAACCTAGCAGAAGGGAACTTGGAGTGGTTATTTTTCATTTTAGTGATTACACTTTCTCCTTACATGTTTACAAAGGAAATGCAAGTCAAAACTACAACAGAATACCACTTCACACTGTTATAGAAACTATAAATTAACAAGTATTGGTGAGGATATGGAGAAACTGCAGTGTTTGGGAACTGCTGGTAGGAAAGTAAAGTTCTGCAGGTGCTGTAGAAAAATGATATGGCCATTCCTCAAAAAGCTATACACAGAGTAACCATACCACCTAACAGTTTCATTTATGTGTGTATATACAAAAGAACTGAGACCAGGGACTCAGCACAGATCTGTGTATACCACCGTTCACAGCAGTAGTATTTACAATAGCCAAAAGACAGAGACAATGCAAATGTCCCATCAATGGATGGCAAAACCTGGAATATCCATAGAGTGGATGCTAGTCTTGAAAAGGAATGAGATTCTGCCACAAGCTACAATATGGGTAGACACTGAAGATGCTATGCTCAGTGAAATAAGCCACATGCAAAAGGACAAGTATTTCATGATTCTAATTATATGAGGTTCCTAGAGCAGTCAAATAATAAAGAGAAAGTAGAATGGTAGCTACCAGGGACTGAGAGGGGTTTAATGGGTACAGAGATGAAGTCTGAGACAGTACCAAAATCTACGGGAGAGGATGGTAGTGATGGTCCACAGAAGTATCAATTTACTTAATACAATTGAACAGTATACTTAAAATGGTTAAGATGATCAATATTATGTTACGTATATTTTAACACATGCACACACATACATACGCACATGACAGAAAATTTTCTACCAAGAAAATTTATCCAGCATTATTAAATGCTCAGAAGGTGACAAGTACTAAGGATAAAAGGATGATAACTTGGATTTTCCAACAGTGAACAGACATGGAAGGGCATTCCAGAAAAAGGGAACCGTAGATGCAAAGACAGGAAACAGGTGAGGCCCTATGGTATACTTTGGAAAGTGAACAGCTCAGCACAGCTGGAATACAAAGAGCAGGAGAGATACTAGATCACAAGGGTCATCCAAAAGCATGGAAAGGGATTAGAAGCCATCTTACAGATGCTGGCGTGAAAAGACTTTAATAAGAGAGTGATGTGAAACTTTGAAGTTTACGAAGATCTTTTTGCTTAAAATATCAAGATTCTACAAAAGGGCCAAGAGATTGAGACAGGACTAAGATGAGGCTAAAATCAAGGCAAGACATGAATATTAACAGATCAGAATTAGTAGACAAGTATTCTAGAACAGCCCTAGAATTCTCTTTTCAATAACTAGAGCAAATCCAAGTGTAATATAGACATGTCTGCTCAAACTTTAGATTCCATATTAAAAAAACAGAAATGGCAATTAACCTTTATTCAACTAATGAGGTAGAAGGATTTATTTGTGTGCCTCAGTATAGACTAAAATGTCCATTCTAACATTTACACCATTTAGTTCATTCTAAATTTTGGCTATACAAGAGATAAATCAACAGAAGAATAGATCTCAAACCTTATAAATACATACCGTAATCTCAAAGAAAAAAATTTAGATGAGTTGTTCAATTGTATCATCTATGACACTATTTCTAGAATAGTATAAATAACACAGACAGAATTCACATAGCTTGGTCAAATAAAACTAGTATTTACTAATAATAATCAAGGCTTGATATAAAGGTGTAGCAGGCTGAGCAGACTCCCAAAGATAACAGGTCCTCACGGTTGGAATCTACAGATGCTACCTTATCTGAAAAAAGGTCTTTGATAATCAGACTAAGCAAAAGATTCTGAGATGAAGAGATTATCTCATCTGAGTAGATCTTAAGGGCAATCACCCCTATTAAGAGGGAGGTACGAGGAGCTATGACACATGAAGGACATGTTACGTTTTAAATATGAAGTGTCCCTCAAAGACTCATGTATTAAGAGTGCTAACCTCATCAATGGAGTAACTCGTTGATGAGTTCATAGATAAATGAACTCTTGGGAAATAGGACCTAGTTGGAGGAAGTACATCACTTGGGGCATGCCTTTGAGGGGTCTATCTTTGCTACCAGCAAAAAAAACAGACCTGAGGATCAATGGAACAGATTAGAAGATGCGAAAACAACTCCAAACACACTCAGCCACGTTATCTTTGAAAAAGGGGCCAAATACTTTCACTGGAAGAAAGCTAGTCTCTTTAATAAATGGTGCTGGGAAAACTGGCTTTCCACATGCCAAAGATTAAACATAGACCCAGGTCTTTCACCATGCACTAAAGTAGAAGTGGATCAAAGACCTAAATATGAAAATAGAAACACTTAACCAGCTGGAGGATAGAATAGGTAAAACTCTTGAACATATGGGTATAGGCAAAGACTTTATGAACGAAACCCTGATCACACAGGAAATACTACAAAGAATCAACAACTGGGATCTCATCATGTCAAAAAGCTTTTGGACAGCAAAAGAAACCACCAAGAGTGAAGACACAACCCACAGAGTGGGAAAAAATCTTTAGCAGCTATTCCTCAGACCAAAGACTAATGTAGACTATATAAAGAACTAAAAAAAAAAAAAAAAAAATCAGAACCCTCCCCAAATTTAAAGATCCCATCACAAAAGGACATCTGAAATGAACAGACGCTTCTCAAATGAAGAAGTACAAACAGCAAATAAACATATGAAAAAAAATGTTTAACATCAGTCTCATATAAGAAATGCAAATTAAAAAAACACTGAGATTCTATCTCACTCCACGAAGAATGGCTATCATCAAGAAATCAACCAATAACAAATGCTGGCGAGGCTGCAGGGGGAAAAAGGAACCTTCTCTACAGTTTGTAGGAGTGTAAACTGGTGCGACCAATATGGAAATCAGTATGGAGAGTCCTCAAAAAGCTAAAAGTAGAGCTTCTGTTTGACCCAGCTATTCCCCTTCTTGGTATCTTCCTGAAAGAGATAAAAGCATCATACCATAGCGACATATGTACATCCATGTTTATAGCAGCACAATTTGTAGTGGCTAAATGTTGGAAACAGCCCAGATGCCCATCAATGGGTAAATGGATAAAGAAGATGTGGTTTTTATATACAATGGAATGCTATTCTGCCATAAAGGATAAACTTGAGACATTTTTAGGTAAACAGATGCACCTTGAGACCATACTTTAAGTGAAATAAATCAGACACACATGTTTAAATATCACATTGTTTCTCGTGTGAGAAACCCAAAGGGTAAATAAGGACCAAAGTGGATGACAGACATTGGGAAGAAGGAAGAAAATGTTCAAATGGGAAGGGGAACAGAAGGGAAGGGGAACGGGAGGGGAGGGGAGGATAATGATTTTAAAAAATAGAAGGAAAACAATAGAAACAAAGTTTTATAAAGGGAGGGGGGAAAAAGGATCAAAGAGAAGAGAAGGGAATGGGAAAAAAGGAATTAAGATATAATATGTACAGGTAAAAATTCTCTATGATGAAGGTAATCATTATGTATGTCAAAAGTGTACCAATTTAATTAATTTTTAAAAAAATAAAGCTGAGAGGTTATGAAGGAAGAAATGGTCCTTATGCATGACTGCCTGATAATAATTATCACAAAAGATTCTGCCCAAATCACAACCTTGTGCAAAGGTTACTGAAACCTTATACAAAAAATACTTCTGCAAGGACACTAGCCTAGCAAATGTCCAACCTTGGACTGGTGCCACTCTTGTTACTAATCTATGTGACTGAGGATTATTGGTTCAAAATATTTTATGCAATCCTCCTCATTTTTGCCTTTAACAACTTCCCCTGACCTCAACCTCCTGGAATACGCTCATAATTTACTATGGTATACAAATACCCCTTGCAATGTTATTCTATTCCCAAATGTCATTATTCTACAGGAACTTACACTGCACTGGGTGAGATAGGGAGACAGGTTGATAACTTAGTCTCTAGTCTCATGAAATCACAATTCTACAGGTAATTAACATGTCAACTGTGGTAAGTGGACTGTGATAGGAACATAAACAGTATTAACAGTAACGTAGAAGGAACCACTGAAAAGAGAATGATTCACAGAGAACCGCACATGTACCATTGTGAAGCATTTCATCATAATAAGCCTTTTCAAGTTGGGCACAGTGCAGTCCACTTGTAGTCCCATGTACTCGGAAGGCTGAGGCAAGAGGATTGTTTGAGCCCTGGAGTTCAGGCCAGATGGGGCACACATGGGTGAGATTCCCATCCCAAAAGTTAAAAATAAAAATAAAATTAAATGAGTCATTCCTTGAAAGAGGATCATTTCATCAAAAGGAATAAGAAAAAAATAAGTACCAATCAAACAAACAGGAACTGAAACGAAAACTGTAACCAGAAAGAAATGAGTCTGTCTATCTATCTATCTATCTGTCTATCTATCTATCTATCTATATTTTTTTTTTTTGGTGTTGGGGATTGAACTCAGGGCCTTGTGCTTATGAGGCAAGCACTCTAACCACTGAGCTAAATCCCCAGCTCATGAGTCATAATATTTTCAAGCATAGTAACCAATATTCCACAAAGTTTCTTAATTTTTAAAATAACTGTTACTATAGCTCACCTTGATTTGGAAGACGTTGCTCCTGCTGAACTACATGCTCCTTTATTCAGATTAAATGTAACTAGAAGAAAGAATGGTTATTGTATATATATTTCTTCAGCAGGGGGTTATAATACAATTTCTCAGGAATTCAGACATTTTTAATAAATGAGGTTAAAATGCTCTTTTGCAGAGATCTCAGATTTCTGTAAAAGGTCCCAGGCTGATGCCTGTAGCACTGAGAAGGACCTTGCACATTATACCCCTGACAGACAACACTGGCTGCCTCGCCACTCTGACCCCCGCTTCGACCCTCGTTTCCCCTGCTAACAGAACTCCTGCTCTGCTTAGGTGTTCATCCTTCGGGCCAGTGTTCAGGGGACAGAACACCATCTTCAGTTCTGGGGTAAATTCCGGTCATTTAAAGCAATCAGCATAATCCCTGTGGCTACTTTTAAGGTAGACATGTGATACAGTTCTGGCCAATGACATTCAAAAGGAAATCTACTAGGAAGAAGAGTATCTTCCAGGAAGTTTCCTTGCTCTTATGAGATTCCAGAAGAGATGCTCTCTGCTGTTCTTTGGAAAATGCTGAGTCTGGATGTGATGGCTAGAGTGCAGGCAGCTTGTGTCTGTAGGGCATGCCAAATCACTTCACTTCTGGGATGCTTATTATGGAAGGATACTTCCTTACCGATTAGGCTAATTCCATCTAATTTTGTCACTTACGTCTGAAGATATTCCTCTCATTCATAAATTACTTTTTTTGGAAGCATCAAAGCTTCCAAAAAAGAGAAGGAAAATTAAAACTACCTTTCTCTTCTTCATTTTCTCTGCTTAATTCTGTAAAGACAGGGGCCTCCTGAAAGAGAGAAAGCAAGACAATCTGAAGATCTGGTTTGCAGGGCATTTACTACAGTACCCACATTCAGTAGCTACCTCTTGTGTTAGGCAGCAAACTCTAATGTGACTAATGATCCTGACTAAGAAATTCCATGCACTGCAGATACTCTCCAATTAAGAATTATTCTAAAGCAAAAAAAAGTAGTTTTTCCATACTATACCACAGAGGCTTGCCTACCTTTTTTCCTTTGATTACAATTTAAACAGTAAAACAACAACAAAAATGGAAGGCAATGAACTTTAGGAATTGTAATTACAGGACTACTTTAAAAAGCAAAACCTTCCTATATGTAGGTTAATTTAGTATAATAACAGAAAGCCTAAGACTAAATTCAAACAAAACTGCATATCAAACCCACCTCTCCAATTCATTAGCTTTATAATCTCTCTCAGTTTCATTGTCTTCCTCAAGGCTGGGTTATTCGGTCTTTCAAACAGGGATAATGTACACATGTAAGAGTTGTTAGAAGGCTGTGCTGGTTAATCTTAACAGTTAACTAGAAGAAACTCTTGGGGCAGCGACTGGATCATGAGAGCACACTTTCATGGCTCAACATCACCTAAAACGTCCACTTCAATATCTACATCATTTAGTTTACTCTAAGTTTTATATATACAAGAGGTAAGTCAACATAAGAACAGATCTGCAACCCTATGAACATACAATATAATCTCAGAGAAAAAGATTTAGATGAGTCTTTCAATTGTATTACCCGTGACACTATTTACACAGTAATATAAATAACTGAGACAGAATTCACAGAGCTTGGTCAAATAAAACTAGTATTTTATTAATAATATCAAGGCTTGACATAGGGTGTAGCAGGTTGAGTAGACCCCCATAGATAGCAGGTCCTCACCCTTAAAATCTATAAATGATACCTTATTTGGAGAAGGGTTTTTGAAAATCAGACTAAGTGAAAGATTTTGAGATGAAGAAATTATCCCATTTGAGTAGACCTTAAATGCCATCATCCTTATTAAGAGGGAGGTACAAGGAGCTCTGACACATGCAGCAAGTGTTATACTTTAAATATGAAGTGTCCCCTAAACATTCACATATTGGGGGTGCTAACTTCATCAATAGGCTGACCCATTGACGAGTTCATACCAGAATGGGTTGTTAGGTGGTAGGACTTAGTTGGAGGAAGTGGGTTGGGGTGGGGGGGTATGACCTTGAGGACTATATTTGGTCCCTGGCACCTTCCTTTCTGGCTCTTCCCCTGCTCTCTGCTTCCTGGATGGCATGACATGAGCAGCTTTCCTCTGCCTTAAAACCAGTTTACCATGGACTGTAACCTCTAAAACCATAAGCCAAAATAAACCTCTCATCCTTTACATTGCAGGTGGCAGATCTTTTGTCCCAGCAAGAGGAAAGCTGACCAATACAAAGTGCTAAATAGCGTAAAGGATGTAGGAAAACACCTGGCACAGTATTTGCCATAGTATATGTTCCATAAAGATTATTTTTTCTACTAATTAAAAAAAAAAAAAAAGATATTCTTCAGATCTAACTAATATATTCTTTTCTCAGGTAAGGCCCATATAAACTTTCACATGACAATGCAAATGAACACAATCTTGCTTAGAACTGATATACTTAAACAATGAATGAGGATACATTCATTGATCAGTAGGGTTTCCCCTGCCTTTCTGTAAAGATACTATTTGTACCTGTAAAGTACAAAATAATTTGAAAGTTTTAGCAGTAGTAAAACTGTTTTCCTCTTTGATCTGTACAAGAAGATATGGCTCTTAACTTCCATAATATGAAATTAAATTTCCTCTGGTCTACTAAAAACAGAGGTTTACATTTTAAAAAGGTAAGAGAAATTCAAGAATAAAGAGCTTTCACCTTAAGGAGATATTTAAATTGTATAATTCAGCAGTTTTTAGTTTAGATTCCTGTTTAATGTTGAAAACTCCTAAACTTTATATATGTGTATATTAATGTAACTAATACCATAATGCACACTCTGACTTATCAAGAAGCTCCATTACCATGGTATCAAAGGTGACTGATAAACTGGTCCTCACCAATATCTTAAGTCTTACTGCCTGCTACTTCCTGCACCACTCTAGGCTAAATGGCTTCAACAAGACCTGTGCAATAAGGACCAGAGCAACTGCCATCAATACTAGTGAAAAACTGAAATCGAGCCAAGCGCTCCTCAGCAGAAAACTGGATTAACTGTGTTATAATCATAAAATGGGTTACCATACATCAATCTAAAAAATAAATCTATCTCCTGTTTGAGGAGATAGACATGCTTACCCTGATTACACAATTGTATACATGTATCAAAACATCACATGGTACCCAATAACATATAAAATTTGTATGCTTTTATATATGTTTAAAAAACGAATTAAAGAATGAAACAGAAGAAAGAAATGGATGAACTGCACAACATTATGTTTGAATTTTAAAAGTCAGACCACAAAAAAGAACATATAGTATTATTCTATTTATATAAGGTTCTGCAGAATGGATTAAACCAACCAATAACTAAAAGTGGCACATCAGAAAATGCTTACTTCTAGGGGATGGGAAATTAATTGGGAATAGGCATGAAAGAAATTTCTGGGGTACTAGAAATGCTCTCTGTGTGACTACACAGGTTGTCACTCACTCACCTGTACTCCGCCCACCCCCGACACACATATGCAGAAGTTCAATAAACTATTCATGTACGATTAATGAACATCTTACACTTTACTCCAACTTTGTTAGAGCTCAATAAAGCTTTTAAATACTAAATGACTAATAATTTCACTTATATGCCAGAGTGCATTTTCCTGCTCACAACTGTTAGAATGCAAGCCCCATATTTTGTTTACAGTGTATCCCCAGCACCTAGAAGAGTCCTGGTACACAGGAGGCATCACAAATATCTTCACAAATAAATGCCTTGCTCTAGTTATTTTAACACCTGAACCCCTGTACCACGCCCCCCTTTGCCTGTTTGCCTGCTCTCTCCCATTTATTCTTCAAAACTCCTCGGCTTAGGGTTTTATCAACCTTCAAACATCTTTGTCTTGTGGAACAAATGGAATGGAATAAATGTTCATCCACGCACTGCATTTATCTCCAGCACTGCAGTAATTACAATCAGTTGAGATGATCTGCTCACATGTCTTCCCATTAGGCACTGCCCATTTCAGAGCCAAGGCGACTGAGGTTCAGAGAGTTTACACAATATGCAAGAGCACGAAATCGGTAAGTCAGGAAGGAAAGTGCAGTTTGCCTCAACTCCACAGCCTGTGCTTTTATACTGCAAAATCCTCTTTCTCCCCCTAAGGAACAAATTCTCAATTCACTGTTTAAAACACAAGCAATTTTACTGCTTTAGACCTTTTTATACCACCTCTCTGAACGATATTAATGCTCCTTCCCTACCTGCTCCTTCCCTTCCAGACCTCTTCGCACTTGTTCTTCAATAAATTTGGCAGTTTTTTCTTCATCATCGAGGTCCTGCTTCTTCTTCTTCTCTAGTTCCAGTTGCCGGCGAATAGTTTCTGGGTCCCTGTCTATGTACTGAATATACCAGCCTTTCGGTGTCTCATCCACTTTGCACAAGCCTTAAGAAAACAACAGACACTACAAATTTGTATACGGTCAAAGCAAAATGTAAATATAAAGTGTTCCATCTTTGTGTATATTCTCATTCATTCAAATACTATAAGCAAATACACAAACTCATAAAATACATGAAATTCTCATATTTACATTTACTGAAATTCACATACAAGTAGAATTTTTTTAATCTCTTCAAACAAAAAACTATCATTACAATTTTTACATAGCTGCACTGAGGCAACATATTTAAACAAGGGAACTATATGAAAAAGCATAGCTTGCATAGTAATTATTCTCCCATACATGTGTATCTAATATCCACTGAGAGCACGGTACTCTGTTAACTTGAAATGGAACAAATTAACACACTGAATAAAAAGTACATTGTCTTAAAAACCCTTCTCTGTCTAACTTCTCATCCTATGAAGACTGGAGGTAGAAAAAGAAAATATAAAAAAAAAAAATCACCTTGGGATGGCATGAAAAAAGTTTTGTAAAGTTAAATAAATATAGGAAAGAAAGATGCAAGAGACTGCTAGTAACTCTTCAACTAAATGATACTCCAGTGATAAATCTCTGCATTGTCAGAAGAACTAGTCCAGATATTTGTAATCAACTATAGTAAGCAAAATCAATCCTGGGATAGTATGTTTTTCTCCTCCGGTTTTTCTTGCTGTACTGGGAACTGAACCCAGGACATTCACATTGAGCTTATATCCCTAGTCCTATTTTAATTTTGAGACAGGGTCTTGCTAAATTGCTAAGCTGCCCATGCTGGACTCAAACTTGTGATCTTCCTGCCTCGGCCTCTCAGAGTGCTGGGATTACAGGTATACACCGCCACACCCTACTTCTCCTCCAGTGTTTTTTTCTTTCTTTTTTTTGAGGCAGGGTCTCACTATGTAGTCCAGGCTGGCCTCAAACTTCATGGTAATCCTCCTGCCTCAGCCTCCTGAGTGCTAGGATGACAGGCGTGTACCACCATGCCTGCTGTATCCTCCAGTTTTTAAACTGCCCCATGCAGTCCTTTTTCTAAGAATGTAGAGATCCTTTCTCTCCTGTCAATGAAGCCACATAACAACTATTGGAATAGTCTTGTCTTACCTTCTCTGCCCAGCCACTTAGTAAAGTCAGTTAGTGTTTCCCACTGTGTAGCATTCATATGTATGTGCTCTCGGTGGCTGATGTATTCATTGTAGACAATGTTGTTATGGACTCTCTTGGTGCCTAAGAAGAAAATATGACACTGTCGATCCTGAGAAGATTATACAATCATGAAGTTATTATTTACCCAATATTTAAGATGTTTACCAAAGCGTCTCCTGAGAAGTTCCAGAAAGTCATTGCGGAATTCCCTAGAGAAGAAAGAAAGGAAAGCATTAAAGTACTTCCTGAAAATATACAGCATCATCTTCCTGAAATTTACACAATCATACACTTTGAATGTCCAAAAGATACATGAAAATTTTACCTAATTATCAGGATCCTTTAAAATCTGGATAAGAAAAAAATTCCAAAAGATTAGCTTTCAAGAATTAATGGTAAAAGTCATTCTGGAGTTGAAATGTTTTGTCCTGGTAAAGCAACCACCTATCTCCAGAGAAGGTCTTTCCCAAAGTTTCTCAGTGTTACTGAGCATGACCTAGTATGCTCATTCTGTGATACTTTACTGTATGAAGTGCCAGATAAACATGGGCAAGCAAAAGATAATCCCGATCTTCAAGCAGGTTACAACCCAGCAGAATGGATCATAAAAAATTAAACTAAAAAAAAAAAAGTAACGATCTAGTACAAAAAAAGTAGAGGGGATGCTGCAAGGTGACTTGAATATGGATAGTGAAATATAAATAGGACTTTTATGGGTAAAAAGGAAGGAAGGCTATTCCCGGTTAGCATAGATCTATGGAAGTGACACATATGCAAGAAATGACACTTAAGCTACTTTGGCTAAAGGTTAGGGCCCTGAAAAATGAGAGTGAGAGCAGGGTGGAACAGACTAAGGGGGAGGAAGTGGATGGAAAGTAGTAATTTTTGCACCACCTTGAATGTTACACTAAATAGGTTGCATTTTATGAAGGCCTAAATAATTTAGTTGGAAGGGGCTGGGCATTTAGCTCAGTGGTAGAGTGCTTGCCCAGTAAGTGCAAGGCCCTGAGTTCGATCCCCAGCACCCCTCAAAAAATTTAGTTGGGAAATTAACATCTATAATTTAGAAAGATAATGGCAGTGGAGAGAAAATAATTCTCCAATTGTGTTCTTCAAACCAGCTGCATCATGGTCACTGGGAACTGAACAGAAATATGGAATCTCTGCCCTGTCTCAGGCCCATTGAGGCAGAAGTTGCCCTTCTATTGAGCATAGCAACTGATTCTGAGGCACACAGTAGTTACTACTGGTATAAAACACAGAAGAGGGGCCAAAAGTGCATATTAGGACAGTGAGAGCAAATAGTTTGGTGAGATACACTAAGAGGTACTTACTAGTGAGAACGAGAAGTACACAGGCTTCACAGACACTCTGAAGGAGAATCCACAAGAGACTCCACGAGGATTCAAGGGTTACAGTTTAGGAGTCTGGTAACCAGTCACTAGAGCACGCAGTGTAAGAAACAGGCCTGGGCCAGGGAGTACTGAGTTAGGTTTTAGAAATGCTGGCTCTGAGGTAACTAGCAGAAATACAGATTAGAATGGTGAAGGGAAAAAACCCTGGTAGCTCAAGAAAGATGTCAGGAAAGAACATCAGGATTTAGGAGCCATCCAAGCAGAAAGGTAACAGTTAAAAGACTACTGTGACTCACAGTGACTGTGTGGAGTGGGATGAAAAGAAGTCAAAGGGACACCTTGAAGAATCTTTGCACATTTGAGGATCTGAGAGTAGAAGAGGTAGCAAAGAAGGAAAGTACAAAGGAAGTACAAGTACGAAAACCATGAGAGAAGATGAAACAGAGAAGTGTTCCAATGAACAGTTAGAAGCATTATCCACTGTAGAAAAATCAAGGAAGATGAAGATGGAAAAAGGCCCAAGTGACTCTTCGGGAGACTAAGGGGGCAGAAGTCAGCAGAGAGAGTGAACAGAGGTGGGAAGACAGGCAGCGAGTACAGACAGCCTTGTCAGAGTGGTGTTTCCCACAGTGCAGCACATGCAGCCTGCTGCTCTTCAATGTGGTTTTAGGTGGGTCGTTGATAAGCAATTTTTCCTTTGTCACTGTGCCATTTGCACTGAAGACAGACAAGCAGTGGAGGGGAAACAAGCCAGCAGCTCAGCACAAAAGCCAAGGAAGGCAGCGGGCTAAGGCCAAACTGCACCAAGAAACGACGGATTCTTCAACGTCACGCACTCAGAGGAAAAGCCATGGCTCATTTCATCTAGAATGTCCTTGATGAAACAGTAAAATTTCATTTCAAATAAATTATTAAATCTCAGCCCTTAAGAACGTATCTTTCTAATTTTCTATGCTGAAATGGGAAATATGAATGAACTGCCTTGGCAGCTGTTGCGGTCCAACAGTTGTCTTGAGAAAAGCCCAATGACTTGAGGAGCAATCTTTTTCATGGGACACTAGTTTTTACTTGAAAGGACAAGTGACATATCATCGTCCCAAATCAGGCATCTGGAATACATTTTCTCAAAAATAAACAAAGAAAGTCTGTCACATAAGGAAAAGAACTGACAGTATTTGTTGCCAATGATTAAATCTGAGCTCTCAGGCAACAAGCAGAATTTTGGTAAACCAGTACCTGTCACTGTGAGCCTGCTATACTTTCCAACACACAGAGATGTTCTGATGACAACAGTGTGGACATTAGAATACAGTTTGATGACACTGTAAGATAAAACGTGTCACCATTTGGAAGATCTGTGTAACTCAGGGAATCTATATTTTTGGAATGACTAACATGATATTACAAAGTCATATATGAACACAAGGTCTGCTCAAAAGACAGACCAATAGATTTTAATGTAACAGTACAAAAATTCAGGATCTGGTTTCAGAGTCTACATTACGACTAATCTTTGAGAAGCTGCCACACATTGTGTTTTGATGTAGTTATCAAAGAAGAATATCTGAAAATATTTGAAAAGATTATTAAAGTACTTCCCCCTTCTAACTATAATTCCATGTAAAAGCTAGATTCTCAATCCAAACAACATTTCACAACAGACCAAGTGTAGGAGATGTGAGAATCCAAATGCCTTTTATTAAGTGCAACACCAAAGAGATTTGTAAAAGTGTAAAATTACATGCTTTCTTTATTCAGAAAATATTTTTTTCATTAAAAACATTATTTTAACCTGTAATAAGTATATCACTATTTTTAAGTGAGTTAATACATAAAAATATTTTTTTAATTTCTTAGTTTTAATTTGTAAGTGTTGATACCTATAACCCACATAAACAGAAAGTCTTTGAGGTCTTCCATCATCAATAAGAGAGGAAAGGGGTTCTCAGACCAAAAGATCTAGAAGTTTGGAAACAAAATAATTCATAGAAGCACAAATAAATATTAATAGTAATGACAATAATTAACAGCTAATTTTAATAGATACTGAATACTCTTCTATGAATTTAAAGAAATTAACTTGATTTTCCTAAAAATCCTACAAAGGATCAACAATACTTGGAAGAGGGGGCCACTTTTAGAGCTGACTCATAGACAAGGAGATTAAGCAGGGAAAACCCATCTGGAGGTGCCTTGCACAGCTCCGGAGTGCTGAAGGATTTGAAGTCAGACACCTGACAGAACGTCCTGTGCTATTCCTCACCACTGTACCACAATCAAAGGTAGTTTTACAGTGTTGTATTTTTGAAATGGGAAGGAAGAAAAGACAGTTGTGAGAGACACATTTGTAACAATTTCATAATAAGATAAATTTTCAAAAAAAGATATAATTGAGCACAGAGTACAGAGAATAAAGCTATCATCTTAACATGTAAGGATAAAGACATCCAGGATGTAAAAAGCGAACACCCATTAAAAGTCCAACTGAATAAAGCTTATGAGATAAAGACACCTTTGAGTTACTTACTCTGAAAAATAATCCATAAATTGCTGAGGATTTTCTGATGCCAGCAGTAGTTGCCTCTGATGAGATTCTGACATACAATGACACTTAAAGCCATTCTACAAAAATATAAAAGTAGTAAATTCTGATTTATGTCATCAAAATGGACTTTGAATATAAGTATTTAATTAAGCCCTAAAAATTTGTTCTTTAATGATAAATTGTAAAAATCTAGTCACTAGCAACAACCACTCTCTAATTTTTTTATTTATACTTTTTTATGGAGGTGAGATTTGCAAATCTGGTAATCAAAGAGCAATCTCTGAGATCAAAGCGATTGAAAACTTGTGCTGTAAAAAACCAAACATTAATAACAAACAGTACCACAGTAACAGAAGAGTCATTTTCTTTTTTGGACTCAATTTAACCAATTCTTATTGAGCATCTACTTCATAGAGAGTGTTATGCACATGTTTCAATTTTGGGAGTTTGATGGGAAGACCCACCACTACTTTTTAGTGGGTTCTGGGTGGGACTTGCAAGAACCACAGCTGAGTGTGAGCCCCAGGGACTAGTCTCTGAGTTTGGACATGAGGCAAGTAGTGTCAAATGTGTGCATACACAACCACAGGAGTTAGAGCAGTAGGCAGGCCTGGTGGTAACAGGGCAATGTCCCCTCCCGTTTAACTATTACAGCTCCGAGGTAGACAGTTCTCCCGTGTTAGAGATAAAGAAACGGTTAGGTAGGAGCTCGGGTTCCCACTACCAATGAGTGGCTCTGAACCAGGAGCCTCACATGTGTACTGTGGCTGTGTGAGTAACATGGTCTCTTGAGATTTGGTGTCCCTCTACATGACAGTAAAAAATATTTAAACAGATGAGGCCAGTTTGGGGGGAGAAAAACCACAGAGCTGTTAAGAATATAAGCTCTTCAGAGTATTTTTTTTTTTTTTTTTTTGTGGTGCCGGGGATCGAACTCAGGCCCTTGTGCTTGCAAGGCAAGCACTCTAATCACTGAGCTAAATCCCCAGCCCTTCAGAGTATTTAAATGATTTGAACATAGTTTCTCAAAATTTGGCACTAAAAGAGCATCTATCAGCATGTAAATTTTGTAAATACAAGCAGTACAATAAATTATAAAGGGGGTTTAAAGGACATAATAATATTAGGTTATTAGAACATTTAAAGTATCAAAGGTGGTAGTTTTCACATGGGAAGAAATACGACAGTCTAGCAAGATGCTCCAAGCCCACTACAAATTCATTCCTTGTATTCAGTCTGCATGTCTAGCAATTTGAGATTTTTTAAATTGGCTTGTATGCTAGTTACAAACAATTCATTTGCCAGATACTTTAAATAAAGATATTTTATATTAAACAAAAAGAAGAACAAAAAGTCCCAGCAACCAAATCCAATTAAGGACTTTTGACTTGATCTTAGTTTTTAAAAATTGTTTTAAAAAACGACTGGGAGCTGGGGATTTAGCTCAGTGGTTAGAGTGCTTGTCTCGCAAGCACAAGGCTCTGAGTTCGATCCCTAGCACCAAAAAAAAAAAAAAAAAAAAAAAAAAAAAAAAAAAAAAAAAAAAAAAAAAAAAAAAAAAAAAAAAAAACTGGGAGACAACTAGGGAAGTGTGAATGAGTATATATCAGATCCGGGGTGGTAAACCTATGGCAAACATGCTGCAGTGGGCTGTTTGTACCACTGAAAGCTATAAAAGGTTCACCATCACTGCATCAGAGGATATAGAGGACTTTTTATTAATTTTGTTATACTGATGACATATTAACTTATATTGCAATTATATTGAAAAGCGCTGAGATTTTATGCACATAATTAAGTATTCAAAGGTGAAATAGGGGTTGAGGATTTAGCCCAGTAGTAGAGTGCTTACCTAGCAAATGGAAGGCCCTGAGTTCAATCCCCAGCATTCCCCCTCCCCTCAAAAATAGAGGTGATGTTTAAAATGTTCCTGAGAAAAAGCAAATATGGCAAAAAAAAAAAAAAAAGAGTATTACATCAGGATGTTATGGAATGCCAAAATTCACATATTAAAACTTGAATCCACAATGGGATGGCATTAGGAAGCAGGGCCTTTGGAAATTAATGAAGTTTAGATTATGTCCTGAGGGAACACCACGAGGGGTTAGTACCCTCCCAAGAGCTTGCTTTTCCTTTTGTGTTTCCAGAGCAACTGATGTCTACAGAACAGAGACAGAGGCCTCACCAGAATGCGACCACACCAGCCTGCTGAACACTTCCCAACTTCCAAAACTGTGAAAAATAAGTTTCTGTTGCATTCTGTTACATGAGGCCAAGCAGAGTGCGGCACAGGTAATGGATATATGGACATTCACTGTACCAATGCCTAATTTTCTGTATGAGAACTGCACCTTGACTTAAATATGAGAAATTAAAGAAAGAGGCACTGGATTAGATTTGTCTTATTGCCTCAGTGTTCTTCCACTCTTGCCCAATCTGATCCCCAGAGAAAAAAGCCCCACGAAGTAGCCTGCTCTTAATTCCTCAATGGGGCTTCACCACCCACCTCATTAATGGGAAAAAGTGCGAATTCCATAGCACAATATAAAAAAACTTTCGCGATCTGGCTGACTCCGAGCCACTTACTTCAAACTCAACAATTTTACAAGTAGTTACAATTATTCCCACTTTACGGGTAAGTAAATAGATAGAACATAACTTGCCCAAGACTATATCGCTATTAAGTGGCGTACCTGACCTCATAATTTGGACAGTCTGATTCCAGGTCAGTCCGTCATTTTAAACACAGTATTATTCTGGACTCGAAATTATAAGTGCTCAATAAACACTTTTTAGTTGATTCTTGTGGACGAACACTGTTTTCCTTTTTTACCCGATTCCGAAGTCGTGTGACTCCTAATCATCCCGTTTCTCTGAGGTGTCAAGCCGGAGATGATGGTTATAGTTCATTCCCCGGCGTCTAGCACTACACTCGCTATTTTCGCCTCTACGAAAGCTGCAAAATCTTTTGATTTCATTTCTTTCGGAGAGGGGGAACGGAGAAGAAAAAGGTGTCACAGACCACAGGGGCCCCGCTAGGGCTGTAGATGGCAGGAAAGGACAGCTGTGATGCGTCGAGTGCTTGACTTCGCTCAGTCCCCAGAAACCTGAGACTTCCTCATCCGCGTCAGGACTTAATCTGGATTTCCAGTGGAGCCCTCCGGGGGTCGTGGGGCCATCGCAGGCCCACTTACCTCGTCTCGGCATTGCTTCTGACACATCTGGCAATACCAGCGCAGCTTCTGAAGCCCTTTGGATTTAATCCTATTGGCAATGGCCTTAGGGGTAAGAAAATCTGACTTCCCCATCGCTACCACTGCGGGGACCACGTCTGGGAGCGCTGAACCCCGCCGGCCGGAACCGGAAGTGAACTGCGGTGGGAGGCGGGACCAAGGTGACAGCCAGGAAGAGGTAGGGCCTGGAAAGGCGAGACACAAACGCTCGCGAGACTTCCTTCTTTCAACCGCGAGAAAACGAGATTGAAGGAGCGCGTGAGATTGTGAAGAGCGCATGCGCCACACGGCCTGCCTGCCCGACCTTCAGGAAAGCTGCTACCATGTTCTCTCGGGCGAATGTCGTTGGGCTGTCGGCCTGGGCCTTGCAGCCGCAATGGTATGGCAGCTCGCAGGAGGGTTGGGAAGGTTGCGAGGGATGGAAGCGCAGTTAGATGGGCTGAAGGAAGGGTTGGGGGCGTGTAGGACGGACCCGGGGTCGCAGGGCCGAGTTGTAGCCCCGCAGCTTGGGCTGCAGGAAGCAGCCCCGAAGCGGGAAGGGCGCGCGCAAGGAACGGAGCCGGGACAGAGGGAGCAAGGTCACGCCACGTCCGCTGAGGCAGGGAGGGTCCCCTGGGACTTCGAGGCTGAGCCCTTAGTCCGGATTAATGTCGGAGCGGTCTTGAATTCATCCTGCTGATAAATGCTTCCTGAGCTTCCGTTGCGTACCCGGCGCCAAGGGCAGGAAAGTCTTTAGCAGCCCCACAAGTTGAAGGAGGGACCTGCGAAGAAAGCCTAGGGGAACGCCTAGGCTTTGTGTCCTTGATACGTTTTGAAGCATTCCAGTGCAGGGCAGAGTGACCCGTTAGGATCTGATCGTTTCTTTGAGCATTCACTGTAGCAGGCGCTTTGCTGAGTATTGGAGAAACGAAGGTGAAGGAAGGAAGTGGCTGATGGGCTGATGGTGGTGGGTGCGGAAGGGACTTTAAAGACCTGTTGGTGAGGAAGGGAAAGACATCCAGCACTGTCTCCAAAACATGCTGAAGCAGTTACCCTGCAAGGTCGTATAGTTGTTCCAAGGTCCCAAGGAAGAAGAGACACGTAGGCTTCAAATGACATTTGATAACTGCCATGTAGTTAAAGGATGCTGTAAGTTCTGACGATTTTAAACATTAATTCACAGGGGCAGAATATCCATATTGAAGCCTAGGAAGAGACAGGTAAAAATTTGTTTGTGGGTGGTGCTGTACAATAGGATGAAATGTCAGGAAGCTAGAGGGTCTGAAAGAACTACAGACACAGTGCTAAGGGTATTATTAGGTATAGGCTGTGTCTTCACAATTCCCTGGTTTTACAATATGAAAGATTTCTGGGCAGCTAAAGCACTAACTAAACTAGGTTTTTGTATCCTAATTTGTGTAAAGCGCTGTAAGGCATTCATTGAGATAGGTCTTTCATTAGGCAAAGAATTTATAGCAATATACAAGAATTTCAGCGTAATGAGGAAATTACATATGATGTAAATTCTCTAATAAAATTTTGGGTAGATTAGACTTGGAAGTTGGATTTTTTTTTCCTGAGTACTGAGAAAGAACACCTTGTAAAAGGTCTGAGGATGTAGCTCAGTGCAAGGTCCTGGGTTCAATCCTCAATACTGCATTTAGTCAGTATTGAGAAAGAATATTCATAGCAATTAAGAAGTCACAGTAGTTATTCTTAGTTGTATAGGTTGTTTCATTTGTTAGCCATTCAGCAGACACTTGCTGAGTGCCTGCCCTGCACTACTAGGCACCTTGGAAAGTGCTGAAAGGTGAACAGATACGGTGTGAGTAGCTTGGAATGCTTCCTGGCATGCATTGCTGTTCAGTAAATATCAGTTCTTTTTCCATCCGTCCCATCTTTCTGTGCATTACTGTTAGCATTTATTCTTTTTAGAATCTTATGTTACCACTTACCTGGCTCTGGGACCTTGAGCCAGTAACTTAGTGTCTGTGCGGCTGGTTCCTCACCTCTCAAATGGACCTAATAGTAATAGTACACAGTTTAACATAAGGATTAAGTGAATAATTGCAAAGAACCTAGGACACTGGGAGAAATGCAGGTGTGGATCCAATATATCAATGGAAAAAATGAAAACAAGTTTATAAATACAGTTTCTACATAAAATATGTAAGGATATTCTACCTGAGAGGAGGAAGAAAAGACAAGATCATGTGTAGGGGGTGGAGCAGTGTGAGGCAGTCACTTTTTGCTGTAAAGGCAGGTAATGGACTTCCACATCAAGATTCAATATCAGAATTAGATATACTTCATACTTTCCCTTGAGAATTTACTGATACTGCTTCTTCCTTGATTTTTATGCTACATTATAGCATTATATGTTCCTCAAAAGTCAAATTGCAGTTTCTTTGAACAATGAGTCATTATACTGGTTTTGTATAACCCATTTAATTCTCCCTCCACTATATGAAAATTATTTCAAGTTGTTCAAATAACCTCCAAAGTGTTTTCCAGGACTTGATGCAGTGATTCAGAACTTTATCCTCTCAATGCAAAATCTTTCTCTGTGCCAAATTCAGTAGATTGAGCTATTGCAGTCAAGCAGCTCACCACTATTTGTTTTTTGTTTTGGGATTTTTGTTTGTTTGTTTGTTTGTTTGTTTGAAACAGGATCTCATTGTGCAGTTCAGGCTGGCCTTTAACTCACTGTGTAGCCCAGTCTGGTCTCAAACCCATGGAGATCTTCATGCCTCAGCCTCCAAAGTGCTGGTATTACCCATGTGCGCCACCATGCCTGGCCTGCTGATGGCTATTTGGTGGTCAAATTGAACATAAAAAATAAAGGAGTAACATGGACACTCGTCTTTAGAGCTAAATGGAGGCTAAACAGGAGAGCCCTTCTAACCACATGAAATCACAGCATGTGCAGAGCATGAAGAATAACAGATGAAGCCAGGCGTGGCTGTAATCTCAGCACTCAGAAGGCTGAGGCAGGAGGATCTCATGAGTTCAAGGCTCGCTTGGACTACATAGTGAAACCCTGTCTGAAAAAAACAAAACAAAAAAATCATAGATGATGCTTCCACATGATACCTGTCACTTGGAATATTTATGGAAACTAAAATATTACATTCATCCAAATCTATATATAATCCAAATTTCTTCCATTTGATATTCTTCAGCAAGAATTGGGGTAGAAAAGTCTTTATGCCAGAAAAAGCCAGCTTAAAATGATGTTCCTCTTCAGGTGCCATTATGAGAAAAGATTGTTAGCAGAAGAGTCATTATATCCCATACTTTGTAATCTGAAATAGCAGTTTTCAGTATTTTCCAGATTTTTTTTTCGTTTAGCACATTGATTCTTACAACCAAACCTGATGTTTTACATACAGTCTACTTCCTTTTCTTTCTCTGTGACCTAATAATAGCAGTACTCAGCTAAGCCAAGAGATCTTTTTAAAATAACTGTTTTAGTTGTGAACTTTCAGACTTACTTTTATATATGTAACCATATGATCACAAAAATGATATTTTACAACATATGTTGTTTCATAACTTGCATTTTTTGTTTTTTGTGATGTAAGCCAGTTGGCCTTGAATTGATTGTAGATCAAGCTGGCCTTGAAATCCTCTTGCTTCAGCCTCCCAAGCGCCGGCATTACAGGCACGCCTGGCTGCAGAGCCAGCATTTTAAACACCAGACTCGGTAGACTTCAAGGTGAACATTTGACAGGTCATAGTCCCGTTTACCACTCTGGACGGTTTCCTGTATTATTAATGTCCTGCATGATAGCAGTATAGTTAATGAACCGATCGGTGTTGATACATTACTACTAACTAAAGTTGGTAGTTTCATTAAGCTTCACTCTTTGTTCTACAGTTCTGTGGGTTCTGACAGAGGCATAATAACGTACATCTACCTTTCTAATATTATCCAGAACAGTTTCACTGCCCTAAAAATGCTCCCCTTCCCCCAAACCCCTGGCAACCACTACTCTCTTTACTCTTGCTATAGCCTTGTCTTTTCTGGTATGACATATAGTTAGAATCAAACATTATATAGCTTTTTTCAGACTGCTTCCTTTCAAGTAGCAATATGCATTTGAGATTTCTCTAGTCTTTTTACGACTTGTACGTTTATTCTTATTGCTAAGTAACACTCTGTTGTGTGGGTGTACCGGGAGGCTCAGGTTTTCTGTTCATTCACATGTTGAAGAGCACCTTTGTTACTTTGGTGACTTCCAGTTTTGGGGCATGCTGAATAAAGCTGCGATAGAGACTTGGATGCAGGTTTTGGGCCTGGGGATTTAGGTCAGTGGTTAGAGTGCTTGCCTAGGAAGCGCAAGGCCCTGAGTTCGATCCCCAGCACCAAAAAAAAAAAAAAAACAAGACATGGATGCAGGTTTTATGGGGACGTAAGTCTTCAGCTCAGTTGCACAAATACCTAGGAACATGATTTTTGTGTCATATATTATGTTTACCTTTGTGATAAACTGCCCGACTATCTCCCAAAGTGACTGTTCCATTGTGTTCCTGTTAGCAATTGGTGAGAGTTCATGTTGTTTCACATCGTAGTCATCATTTGTTGCTGTTAGTTTTATCGAACTTTATCTGTTATCAAAGGTGCATAGTAGTATCTCATTGCAATTTGCAATTTCCTAAAAGTATTATTTTATGTGCTTATTTGCCATCCTTATATCTATGGTGAGTTGTGCAAATTTTTAATTTGTGTGTGTGTGTGTGTGGTGGTAGTACTAGGGTTTGAACCCGGGGCCTTCTCAATGAGCTGCTTCCCTGGCTCTATATTTTATTTTTTATCTTGAAACAGGGTCTTGTTAAGTCACAACATTGCCTAGGCTGGGCTCGAACTTGCAGTCCTCCTGCCTCAGCCTCCCAGAATGCTAGAATTAGGCCTGCACCACCATGCCTAGCTTGTCCATTTTTTATTTGAATTGTTTGTTCTTATTGTTGTTGTACTTTAAGAGTTACATTTTGGGTACAAGTCCTTTATCAGAGATACATTTACAAGTATTTTCTTCCAAGTCTGTGACTTATCTTTCCAGTATTAGGAACTGAACCTATGGAGCACAACATCCCATCCCTTTCTTATTTTATTTTGAGATAGGGTCTTGCTACAATTGCCCAGGCTGGCCTCGAACTTGTGGTCCTCATGCCTCAACCTCTTTAGTAGCTGGGATTACAGATGTGCACTGCCACACCTGGCCATTTATTCTCTTAAATATTTTTCACAGAGCAGAAGTTCAAGTCCAACTTACTAGTTTTTTTTCCCTGTCGTGGATCATGCTTTGGCTGTTGATTCTGAAGATTCATTGCCAAACCCAGGGTACTTAGATTTTTCACTGTAGTATCTTCTAGAAGTTTTATAGCTTTACATTCTACATTTAGGTCTGTGATCCACTTTGAGTAAATTTTGGATAATATTTTGGCATGTGGATGTCTGATTCTTCCAGCACTGTTTGTCGAGAATAGCATTTTTCTCGTTTTGCCCCTTTGTCAAAGATCAGTTGACTGTATTTGGGCTCCTCAGTTTGTCACTGTTTCTGGGCTCCTCAGTTCTCTTCTGATGGGACACTTGTCCATCTTGTGCCAGTGCTGTGCTGTCTCATTACTGTGACTTTACAGTAAATAGGTAGGGTCAGTCGTCTTTTCCTTTATTACTGTTTGACCTCTCTCTGTAAATCTTTTGCCTTTCCATATAAACTTCCATATCAGTTTATTGATGTCCACAAAGGAACTTGCTGAGATTTTGATTGGAATTGTGTTGAATCTATATATCATGTTGGAAGGAATTCATCTTAGCAACATTGAGCCTTCCTGTCTGTGAATGCAGAATCCCTCTATTTATTTAGATCTTTGATTTCTTTCGCCAGTATTTTGTACTTTTCCTTGTATAGATCTTGTATTTGTGTTACCTTTTAAGTGTTTTTGAATTGTAAAATAAATATAACATAAAATGTATTATTTAAATGATTTTCAAGTGTATAATTCTTTGGATTTCCTTAAATTCAATCTTTTAATTTTTTGTACCCTATACATTTGGACCCTTCTTATTTCCAGGTTCTAAATCTGCAAGTCCAACCAGTTAGAGATAGAGAATATTTTTTAAAAGCATCAGTACTGTGACCCGGGCGTGGCGGTGCACACCTGTAATCCCAGCACTTAGGAGGCTGAGACAGAAGGATCACCATGAGTTTGAGGCCAGCATGGAGACTACATAGTGAGTTCAAGGCTGGCCTGAACTACACAGTGAGATCCTGTCTCAAAAAAAATCAAAAGAAAAGAAAAAGAACCTGTTTTGAACATAGAGATGCTTTTTTCCTGTCAGTATTCCCTAAGCAAAACAATATAATAACTGTGTACATTATTGTAGGTAATCTGGAGGCGATTTAAGGTATATGAGGAAAAAAACAAAAAAGTATATGGCAGGATGCAAGTTGCTCACACCAGCTTTGACCTTGTGATCTTCCTGCCTCAGCTTCCTGCATAGCTGTGATTATAGGAATATGCCAGTGCAACAGCCAATATGCCATGTTATGTAAGGGACTTGAGCATCAAGGATTTTGACATCTACAAGGGGCCCTAGAACCAAACACTGTGGGTACCAATAGGCAACTGTATATAAAAAGCAATCTATTTGCCTTTTTCTCTTTTCTTGACTCACTGCATTAGCTGTGACTTCCAGGGTGGCACTGAGTAAGACTGCTGTGAGAAAAGCCTGCTCTGTAGTCTCAGGAGGAAAGCTCCCTGTGTCTCAGTGTTAAACCACAGGTTTCTGTAGACTTCTGTCAGGCTGAGGAAGCTCACTGTTCCTAACTTACTGGGAGGCTCTATCATGAATGGTGTTAGATTTTGTCAGATGCTTTTTCTCATCTGATTGAGTTTTCTTTAACCTGTTGATGTAATGGATCATATTATTTAATTTTTGAACATTGGATGAGCCTTCCATACCTGGAGTAAGTACTGCTTGATTACGGCTTGACTGTAATTCTTTTTAATACATTGGTGAGTATTTTGCATCTATGTTTATGAGAGAAGCTAGTGTCTAGTTTTCATTTCTTACAGTGTCTTTATCTAGTTTCATTACTAGGTTAATGCTTGCTTCAGAGAATTAGCACATTCTGTTTCTTCTGCTTCTGATTCTACTTGTTGTTGGGTAGTTTGTTTCGGTTTGGGCTCTTAGCACCAATGACCACGTTACTGATAGTTCTCAAATCTGTATCTGAACTCTCAGAACCTCTCGTTTCCCTTGGGCATTCCCATGTACCCCTCTAGTCTTTCAACTATATTCTACTCAAAATTCACTGTCTCCAGGTAGTTCCTTCCCACCCAGTTTTTCTGTATTGGTTATGGCAGCACTATCCACTCAGGTCATTGAATTAGAAAGCTTGGATCAGTCTTATTGTTTCCTTTCCACTAAGAATTCACTCTCAGGTCTGGTCTCCTGTGGCTTTGTCCACTGCTTGGCCCAGGTTCTTGCTGTCTCATGTGGGGAAGCTGCAGCAGTTCATGTCTCCAAGCTGTGAAAGTTCGTCAGTGTTAACCTCATTTCATCTTGTTGTTGCCCTCTGAAAATTAAACTGAATTGTGGGGTTATAAACATTCTTTTCAAAGCCTATGACCTACAAAATAGTATTTACTCTGATTTACTTTTTAGTATTTAAAAATACTCAGTATTTAAACTAACATTTAAGCCCAGCCTGTGTCTGCCTGCCCTGCTCAGGCCCTCCTGTATGCACAGATTTGCTGATTCCGAACGTCTCCCAGGAGGCTCTGCCTGCCAGCACAGTGCTGTGTATGGATTCGAAGTCTTAAAGATTTTATACCATGTTGTCTTTCCCACTATGGCAGGGAACCTCTGATCTTTCACTAACATTTAAATCTGATCATTTTTATTTTTGCGCCTTAGCACTTAGTTTTTAATGACAAATCTTTGATTAAATTTTACATAAGTCTGAGTTTTCACGAGTCTTGCCAGTGAGATGATAACCTGTCTCTGTGGTCAGAGGCCATGCCTTATTCACCAGTGCCTGCAAAATAGAAGCTGCTTAGTGAACGTTTATTGAATTGACTTGAAAAAGTCAAAAATCTGCTTAAATGTACTCCTATCCATGTGGTCAGCTAGGCCGTAATTGACTCTGTAGTACTGTTAAAGGTTGCTGACTGAGGAAGTCAGAGTTGCTTTTTAGACAGTTCTGACCTTGATGTTAAGTATAGTTAGAAAACCTAACAAGGGGAAGGACTTTTCTGTCCTGGAAATTAAGCCAAGCTGCAGATGTAGGTATAGAGCATTTGTGGATGCCATCATGCCTTCAGGAAAGGCTTATGTTAGAGTTACGGCAAATAAGATGAGGTCTTTGATACATGCAGGTCCTGCTTATCAGTACTGGGAATTTATACATGTCTAAATGTATACAGACATTTAAAAATGTCTGTATACATTCAGAGTCTTGTATTTGGTACATTATTTTTATGAGGCATTGAATAAACAATTCTGAATTTCTTTTAATCTAGTAAAGCTATTTTTCAGAAAAACTAAAATATTTCTAAAACCTTTATTCTCAGGATCCAAGTTCGAAATATGGCAACTTTGAAAGATAGTAAGTATGTTATTTGTCTTGATATTTGAATCAAGAAAAGCTAAATTTTGACAAAATGCTTTTAAAAATATACCACTTTAACCCATTGTATGTTGGTCAAAATTGAGAAAGTGAATTTACATTATATGTGTGGGACACTGGACTTGTTTTGGAAGAGACAAGTATGAGGTGACGTGAGAAAATTTCGTTCTTATTCTATGGTCTGTAGGATGATAATGATGTAACTAGAAAAACTGTTCTATTCATAAGCCAGGCGTGGTGGTGCACGCCTATAATCCCAGCACTAGGGAAGCTGTGGCAAGAGGACCCTTGAGTTTGAGGCCAGCCTGGGCTATATAGTGAGTTCAAGGCCAGCCTGAACGATATAGTGAGACCCTGTTTCAAATAAAAAAGAAAGAAACAAAACTATATTACTTGTGTATGTTATAGAATATATGGTTAAGGCCACTTTTGATGTCATATAATGTTTTAAATATACAATAAAAAAATAAGTAAGTAACGTACTATTCTCTTACGTTACCATTTGCCTGTCCTGTCGAAGTAGCATTTGGACTTGCCCTTCTTTTTAGTACTAGTTTTAACAGTTAGACTCATTTAGTATTATGCTGTTTATTGATGTCCTAAATGTGAACTATTCCATTTTGCACTTTGAAAAATCTTTCAATGAAATTTACCAGTCAAATGCTAATATAAGTCCTTTCTTAACAAACTCCTTCAATTTTTCAGTTACCAGGCGACTAAAGTCAATCAAAAACATCCAGAAAATTACCAAGTCTATGAAAATGGTAGCAGCAGCAAAATATGCTCGAGCTGAGAGGGAGCTGAAACCGGCCCGGATATATGGAATAGGATCTTTGGGTAAGAGAAGATGGTCAGTCACAAGTTATCAAAACTATTTACTGTATGAAAGATTCCTGATGACTTTTATGTTGTGCTTACTGTGGTGTCAGGCATATTCAGAGTACTTGTGCTTAGTAGTCTGTGAGGGTGGGAACTGTTAGGGTCCTTGTAACTGACATTAACTTGTCCAAGGTCTTAGATAGATGGACAAGAAGTCTGAACCTTTGTGTGTTCCATCAAAGCCTGTTTATTAGCCACTGCATGTGACTATATTAACTTTAAATACTCTGAAGTTTTTGGTGGTTTATTAAATACACCATTAAAAACACTTGGGGCCAGCTGTGGTGCCTTATGTATATAATCTCAGTGCTCAGGATTCTGAGGCCAGAGGATCACCATGAGTTTGAGGCCAGCTCGAACTACAGGGAGATTCCATCATAAAAACAAAACAAAACAAAAACACTTAGAAACGTTGCATTAGACATACATGCTTGATTTCATGCAGTTGTCGTGTGATGTGCTACTTTAGTACTGCAGGATGGGGATGGGTGGTAGGGAGGTGGCAGTGGAGAGTTGATTGAGTGTCACAGATATGACTTGTCATGGTATTTTAAGAATATGAATGATGTAGAAAAAGGAAGAACAGCTTACAACCTTCATTTTTAAGATAATCACTATTGTGAACCTTTCAAAAGCATGAACCGTTTTTTCCTTCTAATTTTATGTAATCCATTCATGATTGGGCTTCCTAATGGAGAAAACTGATATGGTAGTTTTGGAAAGAATTTGTACTTTGTTTTTAGGTGTTTTTGTTCTTGGAAATAAGCAAAATTGCAGACAGCTGGAAAGTTCTCATCCTGACCTACGATTATAGTGTCTAAACTCAAGGATTGTCATGTCGCCTCATACTGAATTAAGGCCACCTCAAAGATTTTTAACTTAACATTATGAAAAAAAAATTAGGCAAATATGAAAGTAAAGAAAATCACGTAGTGAAGCCCCATTTATCTATTATTTAGCCTTACCTTAGCAGATCAAGTCCACCCAAATTTTAAGTTTGGGGCTTGTATCATCCCAAAGGAATGTTTTCATGTAAGTAAGCCCGTCCCTACTGCTCAACCTGTGGTGGCCTGCAAACTGGTGTCCTGGCTTCGTTCTTGCCCTCTACAGCCCACTCTGCCCTGCAGCCAGAATGACCAAGATGTGAATCAGTTCATGCTTCCCACCCCAAAATCTCTCTCCAGTTGGACTAAAATGGTTCTATGGCCATGGCCATGAAGTCTTACACTATTCTGTTCCTACCACGCATCCTTACCCACACTGCTATTGTTGTGGTTTCCTCTGTTCAGAATGCTGCTTCCCTCGTTTCATTCAGGTTTCTACTTAAACACCTCCTCCAAAACCTCCAATCACTGTGTCACGGTGGCACCTCCGGCCTCACTTGGTGTGTTTGGACCACCCTTCCTCACTGCTTTCTCACTCATTGTTGCCTCCATATTCCGTCGTTTTCTGTACTTGCCTCTCCCACAGAAGCTGCATTCCTGCATGCGCAGCACCTCGGACAGTGTGTGCTGAATAAACACACACGTGACTGAGGGCTGAAGGAAGATGGCTCTTACCAACAGAGCCCACAAACAGAATGGTAAACAGCAATTTAGAAGGCAAAATTTGCTATTTCCATATTGAAGATAGTATGTCTATGTATATGTGTGTATTATATGTAATAGTATATCCAGAATTGCCTTTTGCAATAATTCTTGTGCTCTCCCATATCTTTTTTAAACATGCATTTATATCACATAAACGGATTTATGTGAGAAAATGATGGAGCACTAGACCTCAGATGAGATAACTTCTTACATTGCAGGTGCCCTATTTAGTGTCAGCTAACTGGCACAGAGGAGAGTTGATAGGTTAGGATTTAACCATCCTTATTGGCGCCAACCCACTGGCTGCCATGAGTTGCTTTCTCAGTAAACGCACAAGTCTAGCTTAGAGTGGCACCCTGATCTTTGGTTTATATAGGACTATATCTTATTCATATTTGTATGCTTGAATACCTAACTTACGTAAAAGTGTGTGGCATAGTGGGCACTCAGTGATTGTGTCTTCATGTAGTTTTGATGGTGTTTTTTGTGGTGCTGGGGATTGAACCCAGGACTTTGCACATGCTAGTTAAGTCTTATACCACTGAGCTACTCCACCAACCCCCTAATGTAGTCTGTTAAATGTTGAATTTCCTAGCCAGGCATGGTGCTGCATGCCTGTGATCCCAGTATTCTGGGAGGCTGAGGGAAGAAGATCAAGAGTTTGAGCCTAGCCTGGGCAATTTAGCGAGATCTTGTCTCAAAGAATAAGAGTTGGGGATATTGCTCTGTGTGAAGGCCTTTGGTTTAATCCCCAATGCCACCAAAAACAACAACAACAACAAAAAAAATTGATTTCCTTACTAAGTTATGGGTATGTTAACTTCAGGAAAGAAAAGCATTCTTTAAAAAGTTACTTTGCAAGGTAGATGTGGTAGCACTCATCTGTAATCCCAGCTATTTGGAAGGCTGAGGTAGGAATTTCACCAGTTGAAAGCCAGCCTGGGCAAGATGGTAAGAACCTGTCTCATTAAAAAAAAAAAAAAAAAAGTTACTTTCTTGCTGTTACAAATAAATATAATAAATTCATTCCCCTCAAAAGACTATAACCATAAGATCTAAAAGGAGAAACTTACTTAGATATCTTACTAGAGTAGTTGTAGTACAGTAGTAATTAAAAAAAAAAAAAAAAAGACAAAAAGAGAGACTTAGAGAAGTTTTCCTACCAGTTCCTGAACTTTGAAGTTGAGTATTCTCTGCTTTTTGGGGGAGGGCGGTACTTGGGAATTAAAATGTGAGACTCACTGCCTTTCTTGCCTTTTTCCTGAAGTGGATGAGCTGGGTGGCCATAATAATGGACCTAGCCACCACGGAGAGCACTAGCTCCCCGCTGCAACTGGCTGTTGAGACCCACCCTGCATTTGGCAGAAACCTTGGTCGCCGAGGCCTGCTCCCAGCCACAGCCGAGCACAGGCCGGTGCTGAGTCCAGCTGTCTTGGGAGACATGGGGGTCCCCAACAGCCTTGCTTAACTCCTCTCAAATTGACAGTGGTCCAGGAAGCTGCTCCTCAGGCATTCTTCCTCTCCATCCACAGGGCAGGTGTTCATTGTGGTATGAGGCTCTTCTGCTTCTTTTCAACTTCCTCACGCTTTCTCTCATAGGCATTTCACCTAGTAAAATCATGTATCTTTAATCCCATTTAATCTCCTCTTGGCCTCTGCTTCTTGGAAGACTACACCAACAAAGTTGGTAAAGTAATGCCAAAAATAAACTGGCAGTCATTACTTCATTTTTGTTTTGTTTCATTTTTGTAGTACAACCCCCTCCCACCGGTTTTGGGGTTTTTTTTTTGTTTTGTTTTGTTTTTTTTGAGACAAGTTCTTGCTAAGTTGCCAGGTTACCCAGGCTGGGCTGAACTTGCAGTTCTTCTGCCTCAGCCTCCCAGAGTTCTGGGGTTACAAGCATGTATCGCTATGCCCAGCCAGTTTTACTTTTAATAAGAAATCGATACACAGTTTATATGAGCAGCTCTGTAAATATTGTTTCCTTCTGTTTTAGTTGTATCTTGGAAGTTTGCATTCTGTAGAAGTCTGATATCTAGATGAGTAGGTACCTCCCTAATTTTACCTCTTTATAAGTTTTTAATTGTACTAGGAATTTTTTTCTTTTGGTTTGCTTTGGTTTGGTTTGGTGTTTTTGGTTTTTTGAGACAGTCTCACTATGTGTTAAGGCCTCAGCCTCGCTGGTGGTGGGATTATAGGTGTGTGCCACCACGCTTGGCTGGAATTTTTTTTTTTTAGACAATATTTTTTAAAAATTGGCCATTTGATTGACCCAAATTCTGTTACAGAGATTCAAACCTTTCTGGTTTTCTGCCTGGCTGTAAGCAGTAAGTATACTGACATTTGATTATACTAGTACTGCCTAGACTTACATACATATTTTGAAAATAGCTCACTGTTGTATAAATGATTATTGCTGTATTTAATATGAATCGTATATAAAAAACTGTTGCCTCTTTTTGTTTTTAAGCTCTGTATGAAAAAGCCGATATTAAGGTACCTGAAGACAAGAAGAAACACCTCCTCATTGGTGTGTCCTCAGATCGAGGGCTTTGTGGTGCTATCCATTCCTCAATAGCTAAACAGATGAAAAGTGAGGTGGCTACACTCACGGCAGCTGGAAAAGAGGTCATGCTGGTTGGAGTTGGTGATAAAATCAGGGGCATACTTTCTAGGTAATTTAAATATATGTTCATGCTCAGAAGGTTGAGGCACAAGTAAATGGTGGTATCTTTGATATTAAGCAAAACCTTTCTGCATACGCAACAGAAATTTTTGTTTTGTTTTCATATTTTTCAGGGTATGTTGAAATATATATAATTTCCCTACTATTTGTTTATTTTCGCTTCTTTTTCATCCACAACATAATTGAATACAATGGGAATAACCAAAGCTATAGGCATTAAGCCAAACAAGGTCTATGAGGAGCTGTCACAGCCTGGAAATGTTAGAAAGGAACAATAGTTCATTAGTATTCAAAGCACAGGAATAAAGGGAATATAAAATAGGAAAGGTGATAGCTTAAGTCCTTGGTTCTTTGCTGAAGGAAGGGAATGATGATAATGTGTGGAACAACTGAACTCAGGCAACCATCACCCCCCACATCTCGTCAAAAAACTTAATCTGTTGTGATGTTATTTTCCTTGTTCCTTATATTATTTCAACACAAGTATTCCATTAAACAATTTATGTGGTTTCTAGAACTCATTCTGACCAGTTTCTGGTGACATTCAAGGACGTGGGAAGAAAGCCCCCTACTTTTGGAGATGCGTCGGTCATTGCTCTCGAATTATTAAATTCTGGATATGAGTTTGATGAAGGCTCCATCATCTTTAATCGATTCAGGCAAGAAACATTTAGGATTCAAAGTTATTTTATGTTTGTTTTTTAAAATAACTAAATGTCTACTTTATTTATTTTGAGATTTATATTTGCTTTTGTCATTTCTAGGTCTGTTATCTCCTATAAGACAGAAGAAAAGCCCATCTTTTCTCTTAATACCATTGCAAGTGCTGGTAAGTACTTTTTATATGACAAGTATTTGTGGATTTAGAATAGAGAGATTTTGTACACTAAGGAAAATACTGTTTGTCAGAATGACCAGTTAACCTTTTGGGGCTGTTTTTAGGGCGCACTCTGTGTTCGTGATTTCTGTACCTTATTCCAATTGTTGTTTGACAACTCCTACTCTTTGTTTCTTCATGAACTGAACAGATGCTTGTCTGTTGAGAGCTGTCGCTTGGAGTGTTTCCTATCTTCCAGGATTGAAGTGCCTTGCTAGAAACTGATTTCCAATCTGTGTATGGGAACTCTAAGTATAGTGCAGGCAGAAGCTCTAGAGATTTGAACAGTGTTAACGAATTTTACATTGATCCACTCAAGTCCTATTTTATTGTTTGAATAAAGTCATCTCTGCTCAGTGAAACATCCTAAAAATAATATTCTGGAACTTATTTTTCTAAGTGTTTTTCCCAATTGTATATACCATAGTTCATCTATTTTTTTCTTTTTTTTTTTTGTTCATCTATTTAAAATTGTGTATATTTTTACATTTTAACATCTTTGAAATTACAATGCCTCTATTAGCCAATAGAAAACCATTTTCTTTCCTTTTCTTTTCTTTTTTTTTTTCTTTTTGGTGCCAGGGATTGAACTCAAGGCCTTGTGGTTGCTAGGCAAGCACTCTAACCATTGAACTAAATCCCCAGCCTGGAAGGCCATTTTCAATTGGCTACATTTTCTTTGGTCGAGATAGGGTTTCACTGTGTACTTCAGGCTGGCCTGGAACTCCCGATGATCCTCCTGCCTCAGCCTCCCAAATGTTGGGATTACAGGCATGGTACCATCATGCCCAATTTTTTTTTGCTTGTTTGTTTTTTGAGACAGGGTCTTGCTGTGTAATTCAGCCTGGCCTCGAAGTCACTATGTAGTTCAGGCTGGCCTGGAACTTGAGGCGATCCTCCTTGCCTCAGCCTCCCAAATGCTGGGATTATAGGCATGTGCCTCCACACCTGGTTTAGCTTCTTTCTTTTTTAATGAGACACAAAATACTGCGTGAAATTTGATGAGATACACTTATTTTTTCACCACTCTACCGTAATGAATTTGAAATGGGCTGCTAAATTTCCACAATAAAATTGAAATTAGTATCAGCTTCTAGTTTTCCTATTTCATGAAAAGTTTTTTCTTTTATTTTTTGGATCAACACATTCTTACCTGTCCGATAATTAAATGACTACCTCAGAATTATTGTATCACACAATACTGGCTTCAATTTTCATTCATTTTTTTTTTTAATTGAAAAAAGCATTTTACCAGGTGTTTGCTGGATTTGTGCCAGACACTGCTAGATGATGTCCAGAGTGTCACAGCCCTGAAGTTTTGGGGCTCTTCGAAATCACCTTCTGGATATTTAAGTCAAACTTCCAAAGCAGAACATCAGACTCTTTGTTCTCACATTAGTTTGCTGAATAAGAAGGTATTAAATAGATTGGACTTATCTTGATGTGGCTTCTGTTCTATAAGGATTTTTATACTGGTAAGTTGTTTTTAATGAAATAAGTCTGTAGTCCATTTCACTTCAAAAACATTTATCTCTTGTTTAAATAGAGAGCATGAGCGTCTATGATGATATCGATGCGGATGTGCTGCAGAATTACCAAGAGTACAGTCTGGCCAACATCATCTACTACTCCCTGAAGGAATCCACCACCAGCGAGCAGAGCGCTAGGATGACGGCCATGGACAACGCCAGCAAGAACGCCTGTAAGCACGCACCAGGGACGGTGCTGGTGGTGGGCTTGGACACGGCACATGGACAATGCCAGGGAGAGCTGGGGGAGCTCACGGCGCATCTCTGCTGAGAAGAGTCCCTTGCCCAGAATAGCTTCAGAAATCTTAAAAAAACATTTTTTGCCTTGGAGGGAAGTACATCTTACATCACAGTTAGTGAGTATACTTGCAAGTACTGTGAAAAGTAATCCTATGGAAGATGTAAAAATATCTTTGTAAAATTGGTTCTGAGAGGCCTCTTTGGGAATCCAAAAAGAGACAATCTCTCTCTCTCTCTCTCTCCCTCCCCTTTTTTGTGGTACTGGGGATTAGACCCAGGGCCTTTGAAATGACTGAGCTAAATTCCCAATTTTTTTTTTTTATTTTTTTTTTTCTATTTTTTTTTTTCTTCCAATTTTTGTTCTGAGACAGATCTCACAAAGTTACCTGGGCTGGGAAATTTGTAGTCCTGCCTCAGCCTCCTGGAGTGCTAGGATTGCAGATGTGCACTGCCATTCCCAGCTCTTACTTGTAAATTAAGCAATAGAAGTTAATTAACTTGTTCCTTCCTAGTTTGGGAAGGAACTAGTTTGTCATCTCATCTTTTTGTTTTGTTTATAGCTGAGATGATCGATAAATTGACTTTGACATTCAACCGTACTCGCCAGGCCGTCATCACCAAAGAGTTGATTGAGATCATCTCTGGTGCGGCAGCTCTGTAAGTAACTGTAGACTGTTATTCTTGGGGGCATTTTCTCCTCTCCCTGTCTGCTCCTTTAACCTTTGCATGTAAATGTTTATTGTTTTGTTTGTCTGTTAAAGTGAAAAGGATTCATTGCTGAGTCTTGACTTTAGGATCTCTGGTTTATTCTGATTGTTTCAAATGAAACATTCAGACTTAGCTTCCTTTGTTTAGAGATCAGCACATTGTTAGCTTTCACTTTCCTAAAGTGTTAGGAATAAAGATGTGAATAATTCAGAACCATTTGTAAAAACTTTCTCTGGAATTTAAAGCATTGTATGTCAAGCTTTCTGAATTTCAGGACTAATTTTGCATTTGGTTTTATGAACTTAATGGTGGTGGGGTCCGGGAATTTTTAAAATTCTTTTTTCTGTATGAGAACCATAAGATAGCATACTGCTTCCTCAAGAAAATGTGACTGTTGAGACATGTTAATGTTTATGAAACAGGATGACATGCAGTTTTATTCAAATATCACCAAGTTGAGTATCTGTGTGCAGAGTGTAATGCTGGGCACAGTTTTAGGATTTGGTTCTTTTTCAAGGCATTTATATTTTAATACGCTGAAAAAAACACACAGGACAATTGTGATGAAAGGTAAAATGTATAGTGAGTTATCTTTGATTCATTCTGTCTTACATCCTACTAACTGGCCATCAACTTCTAGAAGATAAGAGTTGTTGTTTTGAAGTTTTTTTCCTTTTGTTTTGAGAGAGGTTCTTGCCGTGTTGCCCAGGCTGGCTTTAAACTCCTGGGCTCAAGCAGTCCTCCTGCCTCAGCCTCCCAAGTAGCTGGGACTACATGCATGTGCCACCACACCTGGCAAAAGATGATTTTTTTCCCAATTTTTAGTGCCTCTTAAGTTCAAGGCCATGTACTAGATACTGAAGCTATAATGCCGACAGTCTTTGCCTACAGGGAGCTAACAATCTTAACAGAGAAGACAGATTCTAAATAAGAAATTACAGTGGAAGACAGAGGTCAGCAAACTGACTCAGAGCTACATTTTAAACAGTTATTGAAGTAGGAAAGGGGGCAGACAGTATGTGACCCATGGGCCTAAAATATTTATTATCTGGCCCTTCACAGAAAAAAACTGCTGATCTTTGAGAGTATGGGAAAATAATAGAACTCATTCTTTGGAGTGTGATGGTGTGCAGAAACACCTATCTCGATGTATGTGACGGGTGTGTTTTCTGTCCATCAGCGCTCTTTCCCGTCTAGTCTCTACCTATTTGTCACATGCTTGAACCTCAGTCACCTTGATCTATTTCAAGGTCTTCAAATAGAACTCGCTCTTCTCCCATCTCCAAGGAGGTGACCCGGGGATCCTAACTGGGATACATCCTCAGCCCTTTTCTTTTTATTTTTTGAGATAAGATCCTATTAAGTTGCTAAATTGCTCAGGCTGGACTCAAATTGTAATCCTCCTGCCTCGGCTTTCCAAAGTGCTGGGGTTATGACTGTGTGCCACCATACCAGCTTAAGATGCCATTCTTTCCTTCCCCATGCTTCAATTCTTCATCTGAGAGCCTCCTACTTACCCTGCCTAATGGGTAGAACCCTTTCTTCCAGAAAGATAGTCCTTCACAGTTTGGATGACATACTCTTCTTTATCCCTGCTTTCGTTTATCTTCACGCTTCCAACATTATGTCAGGAATTTCCTTTTAATTTGTCCATACGCTTGAGGCTCTGGTAGGATCATGCTCTAAAACTAATTGAGCCAAAGTAGATTATTATGTGAATTACTAGTTGACTTCGTCAGCTCTGCAATCCTAAGCATTCTTCTTCTTTTCCTTTGCTTCCTGAGCATGGTTCTCTTAGTACAGTCCTCTCTCGGCCTGGGCAGGAGTGTTCTGTTGTGTCGTAGAATAGTCTCTTGATGTCCAGCATGATAAACTTGGTCAAGACTCTATGGCTGCGCTTCGTCACCTATAAATGGGCACTAATACAAGGACTAGATAATTACTCATTATTTTCGCTCTAATCAGCTGCTAGGCTGATTTCTTGGATGCTAAATTTGAGATGGCCCTGGGGGAGGGACTGTATTCTGAAGGCCTGGGGGTGCTGTGGAATCCAGAGAAGTCAAGTTCTTTTTGGCTCTTGCAAAAGGAATGTGAGGTTTGAACTGTAGGATAAAACTTCTGCAGAATTCGGGACTAGGCTCTTCTTTCTTGATTAGGAATGTGGAGACCTGACTAAAAGTAGCAAAATCAAGGGAAATTAGGAGAGGAGGATTGGGACATAAAACTAAGAATTTAGAAAAATGAATCTGAACAACTGAAAATTACCTATTAAATTTTCACTTTCTAGGAAGGTAGTCTACCTCCTTATTTTAAAACTTGTACAGTCCAGGTTTGGGTTATTTACAAGTGGACTTGCGTGCTTTGCAACCTGTTTGTTTTTATGCTTTGAAAGTAATGCATGGCTGTTTAGTAAAGAAGTATGACTAATCATATTTGAGGTGAAAGGTACAAGCTGCCAGTTTAAAAATTTTTAGTATATGCTCCTTATAGAAAAAGTAATAATTTAAATTATAGTTTTGGTCTTACATATTTGCATGAACATATTTTTACTGCATCTAACCAGACTGGAATCTATAACTTTTTATATCATTGAGTTGGCTTTAAAGGAGTGCTTTGGTTAAGTGTTTATATGATATACTCAAGGTGGCATCTAAAGAAATGACTGTCATTAACTAGCATGGGATGCTTTTTGACCTGCTTGTTTTGTGTTTGTCTTTTTCTTCTAATATAATAACCAGGGATTAATGAAAAGCAAGTTCCATCCTCAGACGAGAGGTAAAGTTCATATACTCTTTCCATTCCCCTTCAGAAAGGAAACGTAGCCCAATATGACTAAAGTTAATCTAGAAACAGTGAAACTGCTTCTCTTAAGAGATTTTACATTGGCAGGCCAATTTATAGCAACAACCAATCTGTGGATGAATATGGGTTTGCTAGTGGATTTGTTTTTTTTCACATTAAATACATAGAAAATGTAGATGTGGGAAATAAGCTTTAAGGATAGAGAATTAGCATTATTTTAGATATTAAATATAGGTTAATGAAAAGTGTGTCTCAAACTGTATGGCCCCAGAAGCCCTTAATATCTAACAGAAGACACCTAGATTCTCAGGTATCTAGTTATGGATCATTTCTTGTGATGTCGTATATCCTCTGGAAAATTATGTACTCTGAATACAATGAGAGCAAACAGACAAATAAATAATACTGTTCTCATCAACCCATGAAAGGGTTCTACAGACTGAAATCTGAGAACTACTAGAAAATTTTACTTTATTATGTAAATTTAGTTCTTTATATCCCATTTAAATGTGTCACCCCTTACTATTTTCTTCCCTCCACCCAAAAAATACAGGTTGATTTTTACTTGTTCTGTACTTTGTTTTTCAGGTAAAGAAGGAAAAGTCAGCAAGCTGATTCTGTTTTTAGCTTACTCTGCTATCTTTGTCAGAAGAAACCTGGTCCACTGTTTGAATTACTACAGACAGCAAGATGTTTATAAATGACCTTACAATAAACAACTTACAATAAGAAAATCATTGTTTGTTCTTTTATTATATAAGGACAGTAGCAGCTATAGTTTTCCAAATGAGATGATGTTAAAAAATTTTTAAATGTTGGGGCTGGGGATTTAGCTCAGTGATTAGAGTGCTTGCCTTGCAAGCACAAGGGCCTGAGTTCGATCCCCGGCACCACCAAAAAAAAAAAAATTTTTTTTAAATGTTAACAAGCTATCATTAAAATTTTTAGTGGAAGATAATTCACAAAGCTTTCCTGATTTTATAGTTCTCTACCAACCTTAAAAAGCCAAGCTCTGGGCTTTCATTCTTTTGCAACAAAATGAAGTAAAAGTACAGCTAGAGGCATTTGCCATTTCTTAAATATAAGATACAGAATTCCAGGGATATACTTAATTTAAATGAATTTTTTAAATGCCTTTTTAACATACTGAGAAAACATTTAAAGATTACAGTTCCTTTTAGATAACTAGTATGAATGGATGCTTGAACTGATTCTATACACCAAGTTGATTGTGCCAAAATGTCAGATTTTTTCCTATTTGTTTAAAATAGGGCGCTTAATTTTTTAAATTATAAAATATATGACTTCCAAAAAATATATAGAAAACCATTCTCAGCATTTGACGTATATCACTCCTAACTGTTAAAAGCCATTAAACTGCCAGGTGTGGTGGCAATGCCTGTAATCCCAGCACTTGGGAGGCTGAGGCAGGAGGTTGCTGTGAGTTCGAGACCAGCCTGAACTACATAGACACTGTCTCAAAAAAACAACAAAAAAAAGTCACTAAAAAATCAGTCGTTATATTTAGAAAAGATTCATTTTTTTCAACAACTCTAACCTTCGTAATGAATTGAACACAGATCAATATAAAAGTTGAGTACCAAGCACAAACCGATAAAGGATGCAGTGCTGCATCTAACATGGATCTTGTGAGAAGAAACTGATGAGAAGCTGGTTATTCTGTAGCTCCCTGAGAGTTTACAAGAGCCACTTCTGAATGGGTTAGTGACAGGCTGTGAGGACACTGCAGGCCCCAGGAAGAGGGGTAGTGACAGGGTAGATCTGCCCCACCCTGGTGGAGCATCCTTCTGGCTGTGTCCAGGCAGGTCAAGGAGGTGTGACCTTGGGGTCTACATCTGGTCTCTTGTGCCTTCTCTGGTTCTCCGCCATGATGATCCTACCTTGGAGCCAGCTGATGACGGAAACCCCTGAAACCATGAGCTGAATTAAACCTCTCCTCTAAGTTGTAGGTGTTGGGTATTGTATCCCAGCACCTGAAAAACTAACACAGGCGGTAAGAGTGAACCAAGTAACCAGAGACCTCCAGAAATACTGGCAGGAAACCGGGTGCTCTGTGGGTTTTTTGTCCATTTGTTTTGTATTTTGCTTCAAATGACCCACCTTCCATGTCCAGGTAACGGAACACTTGAGGTCAAACTGAGTTTTCTAGACTCAGTTTTGAGGAGAAAAAGCAGGAATTTGAACACAAAACCAACACGATATCTGTCAGGCTGATGTATGGCAGTCTCCCCAGGCTCAGGAGGTCCCAGGGTGACAGCCCCGGGTTTGCCTGGAGCCTGGATGCTCTGGTTCGGTGAGCGGTCCTCTAGTGCACAGCATCCTGGGTCCTCACTGCCCTCCGGAGGATTCCTTGTGCTTGTGTGGGGCCTCATTTCCCGTCACACACTTTCCCTCTATTTAGTGGTACACATCCTCCAGGACGACGAGGGAGTGGGGTGAGAGCTGAGGGCTTTTCCTTGGAGACCTTAACACTTTTGTATGGGGCGGATCTGAGATAAGGTCTCACTATGTCATTCAGGCTGGTCTTGAACTCACTATGTAAGCCCAGGCTGGTCTCAATACTCCTGCCTCAGCCTCTTGAGTGCTGGGATTACAGATGTGCACCACCACGGCTGGCTCAAGACCTTTTTCTTAAAATGTCTATTCTATCGTCACATTTTAAGAGGTTTTCCGTTTTTTGGCATTGAGGATTGCACCCAGGTCCTTACACTGAAGTGTATCCTCAGGCCTGCTTTTAATTTTAGGGTCTCTTTAAGTCCCTGAACCTCTCAAGCAGCTGGAATTACAGGAGTATGCCGCCACATACCTGATGTCTGAGGTGGTTTTCTTTTGTTGGTGCTGTGGATCAAATCCAGGGCTCTGAGTATGCTAAACGTGCTCTCTGCCACTAAGCTACAGCATCTCTTCTGAAAGCTTTTACGTCTCTTTGTCCTCACGATTCTGAAAGTTCAAAGCAATGACCTTGGTGTGGATCCTTTTTATACACTGTGTTGAACACTTAGGCTATTAGCTGTATAAACAGTCAAATAAAAATCTATAGTCTAGAAACATTTTTTTTTCTTGCACTGGATTGAACTCAGGGCTTCACACAGCTATATCCTTAGACCCTTTTATTTTTAAACAGGGTATCATCACTCAATTGTCCGCACTGGGCTCAAACTTGCAATCCTCCTGCCTCAGCCTTCCAGAGCGCTGGAATTATAGGTGTGTATACCACACCCAGCTTCCAGGGACATTTTCATCAATTACTTCATGGATGTGTTGATTTTCTCCTTTTTGCCCTCCACTTCCTGGAACTTCTGTTTGTTAAACCTCCGGACTAGTAGCAAAAAGATTTTTCCCAACTTTACTTTGTAATTCTATTCCTTTTTGTTCTCTGGAGGTTCTTTTTAAATAGTTCCTTAAGATACTGATTTTTATGTATTTTATTTGATGTTACCCTTGCAAGGTGTCTAGTTCCCATGTCCCAATAGGTTGGCAAGCTTTTTCTGTGAAGAGCCAGGTGGGATCTTAGGCCTTCTGAGTCCCATAGGGTCTCTGCTGAATATTTTGCATTTGGTTTTGTTTGTTTGTTTTATACAACCCTTTAGAAAAATATAAAAAGCATCTTAGTGTCTTGGCCCTGGTTTGCCTGCTGACCCTTGTTCCAAGCTCCCCCAGATGCCTGGGAACCCCTGGTTGTCTGCCCATGTTCGAGAATGATTCGAAGCACTTCCCTTCTGAGTAGGGCTCTGACCAGGAGCTTCACTAAGGGGTGACCTGGTTGGGTCACTTACTGTCGCCTCTCTTGCCAGTGCCTTTAGGTCTTTGTCTCCACAGATTCAACTTCCTTCCAGATGAGTGAAGGCTTAAAAGCCAGCAGGTGGGAATCAAGTCAGGCAGGGAGGCGGCTAAGAACCTCAGCACCCTCTTTTCTTGCCAGCCTGAGCGCCATCAACATTGAAAGGGCCTGATGGCTGAATTGCTGAAGTTCTTGCTTCTCTCCAAGGAGCAAGCCTTTGGGTGGCTGCCAAGATCAGAGGGTGGCCGTCGCCCAAGGCTGCAGGCGGGGGAAGGATCCAGCTTGAAAATTATTGCCACCTCCCAGTTTTCTCCTCTTCAGTTCTCTTGGCTCTTGTGAATTGGTCTTTGGGGAAGAAATAAATCCCCTTGCTGAAGTTTTAGAAGAGTACAAGATGCATGAAACTGGATACGTGTGCATTTAATTTAGTGTCTGTTAATGGAAATCCAGGGATTAGACTTGACATTCCGTATTGATAAAGAGCCACCTATTGGTGGGCAGAAGAGTTTCCAGTTTTTCAGTACTTTCAAAGTGCTGAATAAGCTGCATCCTTGGGCAAGTATTTGTACACTTTCTGTAGGCTTTGTACACTTTCCATAGACTTTAATTATTAGAGGTGGAACTGATGACTCAAACCATGTACATTTACAAGTTTAATAGACACTGCCAAATTGCTCTTTGTAAGACTCTAAATCTGAATCCTAAGTGAATAAGATTGATTCTTCCTACTCTAAAACTCTTCTCTTTAATCTTTAACAATCTGGTAGTTGAAAAGACATTTAACCCCCCTGCCCCCACCCTTTAATGGAGCTGGAGGTTGCATCCAGGGCCTTTGTACCAACCTATCCTCAGCCTTTTTTTAAATTTTTGAGACAGGGTCTCGCTAAATTGCTCAGGTAGGATTAGAACTTGGGATTCTCCTGCCTCAGCCTCCCAAGTGCTAGTATTATAGGCTTGTGCCACTGGTGACTGCCTTTTTTTTTTTTTTTTTTTTGTGGTGCTGGGGATCGAACTCAGGCCCTTGTGCTTGCAAGGCAAGCACTCTAATCACTGAGCTAAATCCCCAGCCCCAGACTGCCCTTTTTTTAAACTGAGATTTTTCTCCTTGAACTATGAGTTCCCTGCATATTAGTGACATCAGCCTGCTTACTGTAGCAATTTATAAGTTTGGAACTTAGTGTGGCTATGGTTAGATAAGAATGCACTATCAATTTTTAAATTTTATAATTTTAAAATGTATTTATTTGTGGGACTAGGGCTCAAACCCAGGGCCCCATGCCTGTTAGCCAAGCACTCTATCACTTGAGCTACATGCCCAGCCCTTTTTATTTTTAAATATTAGCTGATAAGCTATGTACAAAGGAAAGCAATACTCAATGGGGGAAAATGGAACTTTTATTAGAAATTTTGCAGTTTTTTTGGTACTATTTTCTTAACAGATCCATCAAAGGGTCTTAATAAAACCGAACAAGGGTTTGATTGGTTTTCCACCCCACATAAGAGAATATAGTTTATGTAGACTCTAAAGCACACTGTCAGGGTTAGAATGCTAGCTCAGCCCTAACCACCTGTGACCTTAGGCAACTTACTTAATCTTTCAGTTTTATATGTAAAATAGAGGTAAAAATAATATTTAGCTCATGGGATTATTAGAAGGATGAAGTGAGTTAATGTGCACAAAATACTTAGAATCCGACGTGGCGTAGGTATGGTGCATGTGGTTAAACATCTAACCTATACATTGGGGATTTAGCTCACATGCAAGGCCCTAAGCTCGATCCCCAGCACCGCTCTCCCTCAAAAAAAACTATGACATAAATGTGGTCATTAGTGCAATATAGTGCTTACTGCTGCTTTTTTTATGTATCTATACTCTTACACTGTGCACATACAGTCACAATAATTAAATCATGTTCCTAAAAGAGCTTACACTCTGACAAGCAAATACCCACAATTATGATGTGTTATCATCGATGAGCACTGGAGGGACACCCAGCTCCATCTGGGGGAGACCAGCGGACTCTGAAGTCAAGCTGGCCTGCAGGAAGTGACGCTATGCCAGGCCTTCAAGGACCAGTGACCCACAGCAGAAATTACACTAGTGGAGCAAAGTGGGGGAAAGCATGTCAGACCTCACAAGTGGAAAAAGCCATGTCTAAAGTCAGTGTTCAACCACACATTCTGGGAACTTCTAACTGAGAGGAGAAAGGCAGCATCAATTTGGGAAGGCTGGCAGGGGAAAGACCGTGGGCATAACATGGCATATGGTTAGACACACAGAAGGAGTCTAATGCGTGACCAAAAGATGTGGGGGAGCACGGCAGACAGGGCTGTAAAAAGAATCCAGATGTGTTATGCACATGTACCTACTCCCCATGAGGAATGTAATCATTACATACCGTACTGCAAACATGCACTAATAAAAATTAAAATTAAAAAAATAGAAAAGAAAGAGTAAGTTCAATATCCAGCCTCCCTCCAGTTGTATCCTCTCCTCTTTTCGCTAGGTGTCATATACTGTGCAAGGCAATGATAAACGTTTTCTACTAATAAGGGTCACTACCAGTGATGTAGCTCAGCGTAGAACACCTAGCTAACATGCACTAGGTCCTGAATTCAATCCCTAGCACTGTGGGAAAAAGGCGTATTACACAACTTACACTATTATTCTATTTTCTGAAAACATCTAGCTAGTACTTAAATTGCTACATCTGTTAAATTCAACATGGCAAGACTGAGTTTTCATTATTACCTTTCTTATTTTCTGTGATTTGACCTTTTTGAGCCTGTTGTGTTTTTTTCTGCTTTAAAATGTAATATTTGCAATTTTCAGAAGCCATGATTATTATTATCATTGGAAACTAAGGCATTAAAAATTGCACAGTCACTGAGCTCCTGCTGATACCAAGTGAATAAAAGTGACCCCCTTCATGAAGTTGGGTCCATGGGTCCTCAGGTATAAACCCTCTCCGAGCATCACTCTCTTCCCCAGCACCGGCTTTGCCGTGTCATTCTTAGCTCTTTTCCTTACCCGCCAAGACAGAATGGCAAGGATTTAGGATCCTTAGTAAGTCTCTGCTCTCAAGAAGAAAGTTCAGCCTCAGATCTTGCGTTCCACCAAGTTCTCCACAGACCACTGGATGCCACTGCCCTGTAGCAACACAGCTGCTTTCCATTTCGACTGCCACTGGCCTCACTAGACGTTCTTGTCTCCTCGCCTCCAGCCCCTCCACTTCTAACCCTTCTATTTGAAAACTGGCTCTTTGAAAGTATACTATTCAGAGTTCGATCCCCAGCACCAAAAAAAAAAAAAAAAAAAGTATACTATTCAGTGTTTGGGTAAATACAGGGTTGTGTTCTAATCATTTCATACACTAATACAAGATGGAGTCTTCCAAATGGCATTTATTTATTGCACTCTGCCTGCCTGCTAGGTGCTATGCTATGATATTGGACGTTTACCAGTGAATGAAATGAACAGCCCTTGCCGCATGACATCTATAGCAAAGAAAAGGGGTGGTTACTTTTGCACATCCATCAAACACTGAGTTGCACGTGGGATAGACATTAGTCACTGAAATGAAATTCAGGAAAACATGAGATAAGGTGTTACGCTAAGGCATCATCTTTATATAGCTAATGATTAAAACCACCAGAGTGAGTCATAGGAAAAAAGAACAAACACTTCAGAAGCAGGAAACGACATCATCTTCGGATTTAAAGATAAACCAAGGCTTTGATGTTACTGAAGCCAGGGTCTCCTTTTGAGAACTGGGAAATAAAATCTGAGAGGGCAGAAGGAAAGGAACATGCAGGGTTTTTAAAATTTGAATCAGAGGCATCAGCATATACGTAGGACTTTAAAATACACGTATTTTCTAGTTCTGCCCATGTCAGGGCCTCTGAAGCAGTGATGCCCCGGTAGTAATGAAGGCCATCTGACATTCACATCAGAGTTCTAACCACTGTTCCCTACCAACATGAACCAGGGCCCCTGAGTGAGGGGGCTACTGCCAAGTCAAGGGCAGGGAAAACACAAGGTGAGCCTAGAAAAACCAAGGGCCTCAAAGGGAGGAAACTCGGTGAGGAACAGTGGCACCATACAAGAATATAGCAGCCAGCTTGAAAAGGCTCTGACTGGCCATGTACGGACAGTTTAAGCACCAAGAGTGGGGATGGTAATGGATTATAACACTGTATTAAAAAACTGAGTCCCTAACCACACAGGGATACTGGAAAAGGGGAGGGAACTTCTCTTTGCAGAAGAATGCCTGCTAATGAATGTAAAAGAAATGATCACTTTATAACCACTGATGTAATCATGCAAAAGATTACAAACAAAAAAAATCCTTAGGGTGAAAGGTTGTGGAAAGGTGGGCTTTTCAGTTTCAAATTATTCACTCTGCAGATTACTTAATAATTTCAAAGTAAGAAAAGGTGACTTTACAATGAAGAGATCTAGGAGATCCCATTGTTACAAGTGACCAAACTTTGTCACCAGTAAGGGACTGTCTAACTTCCCTGGTGTGATACAGCCCACTTTCAAAGCCTAATCAGTGTGGGAATATAAAGGTATGCCCCTTTGCCTGACTCTGGACAACTCTGAAGGGTCATCTTGGATTTAAAGAAGTGGTGTGGGCTGAAGCTTCCCTTGAGTGTGGGCTGCAACACAATGTCAATCCTGCTTCCTTCCCTTATATTTTCTTCCTTCCCTCTTTTCCCTTCTCATCCCTTTTCTTCCTTTCCCTTCCTCTCTCCTCCAATTCTACTCCCCCCCACCCTGCCATGTGTAGACCCCAAGAGTGCCCCTCTGCAGGTTAATCTGCACCTCAGATAATGTCTCCTGGGGTGTCCAAGTTGGGACAGTTTGTACTGGAGGCATCTGAGAGAGCAGGTACTAAGATGGGGCTTGGAAGCTGGATTACCTACCTGGCTGCCTACATGGATTTCAGCATTCCTGGTTTAGTACAAAAAGTATTTAACCTGGCACGATGTATCCGTTCCTGAATATGCAAGTAGTTGGGCTTCACCAGTGGTGAGCTGGGATCTTAAAAAGGTGGATGCAAGCTGGTACAATGTGTCTATGTATCAGATATTCTAGACACATGAGGGTCACAGGACCCTAAAGTTGTAGAGATGAGGTGGGGGTCTTACCTCTTATCAGAAGCCAGGTGAAGGCCATTATCATGAGAGAAAAATAGGGGAGTGGGCCAGCCTGGGCTACACAGTGAGTTCAAGGCCAGGCTGAACTACATGGCGAAACCCCGTCTCAAAAAAAAAAGGCTTGGGGATTTAGCTTAGTGGTAGAGCGTTTGCCTTGCAAGCGCAAGGCCCTGAGTTCGATTCCCCAGTACACACACACACACAAAAATCTCTACAACAGGGTATGGGAGTGTATGTGCAGAAATCAGTGCCACTTCCAGCATAGCCTCATTTCATTTGGCAGTCTGGCTCCTGTAAATATGAGATGCATCCTGAAGGATGAGAACTGTTGTAAACTCAGCCAACTAGTGACTCCCACTGTGGCTGCTAGCATCTTTGTCAGTACACAGAAACACAGTCTCAGACACATGATAAGTGGCCACAGATGGCAGCAGCACCCTTCCCTTATCCCAGACAGAGATCACAAAGAGTGTATAGTCATTTGGAGCAGACCACAGGATATATTTTTGTTCTGCCGTAGAGCTGTTTCAAATTTCTCATCTCTGTCTGAAGAGCTCCAAACTGGCTAGACAACCCACAAAACGTTTCCTACCCCATTATATTGACATGATCATGCTTATCATACCAGAAAAATAAGGAGTAGCTAGTACATTAAAAAATGCAGTAAAATACATGTTTTCCAGAGCCGGTGGTCCAAGCCGTAATAAGAGTTTTTAGAGATCTGGGTAATGCTGGCATATTTCCTGTAAAGCAACAGATAAGCAAATGCTTGCCTCTCTCTTTTCTTTAAACTTTACATATATACAATTTTAATTTTTCATTCATACCTCAATAAAGCTCAAAAAATAAATAGAAAAATCCTTAAAATACATTATTAAATCTAAAAAAAAAAAAGAAAGAAACAAATACTATCATGTCAATGACTGCTCCTTGTATGTTCCACTATAAAGAAGGAAGCACTATGCCTGGTAGGCTTTGGGTTCTGGAAGCAGAACATGTCACACCTTCTAGAAACTCTGCTGTGAACCGTCAGTCTGCAAGGTAAGGAGGGAGGCCTTGGGGGAGGCCTGCCAGCGCCCTGACCTCGGACTTGCAGCCCCCAGAATTGAGAGAAAGTAAGTGTCTGTTGTTTAAGTCAGCCAGTCTGTGATGTTTGTCACAGAAGCCAAAACCAAACAAAAGCACCAAAACCCAAATCAAAAAGCTCTTTAAGAATCACCAAGACAACCAAGCTTGCCACATTGGGACCACTTGATCTAGAAAGAGCAGCCAATGGATTTGGTAAGAAACGGACAAATATTTGGGGTTTGGATTTGCCTTTTTGTCGCCTGATATCTAATCAGCTAGTATCTCCTACCGTGCTGCTTGAGCCCCAGGGCTCCATTTTACGACACCTGAGGCATGAGTGCACACAGGCCATGAAATCCTGGTGACAGCACACCAGCTGGAACTGCCTTTTGCAGGCACAGCTGAAGCCCCAGCTCACACATAACACCCTGGCACAGGCCTCCAGGAGGCCGCACATGCTCAATGTCAGGGCTTTTCTATGGTTCTGGGTTCTCAATAGGCAGAAGACATGGAGTGGAGGCTGGAGTTTCTCTAGGTACCATCACTACCAGTGACCCACTGGGGAAACTGTTCTTGTCCCTGCAATGCTGGGTTTTCCAGGTTTCTCACATCCAATTTCCAAAAGGAGTAATGCTTTCACAAGAGGACACAGCAGGAGTCTTGCTGAAATGCTACCTATAGCTGCTACCTGGATACTACAGCTGAGACACAGCAGCAAAGAGAGAAGGAAGTCATTATCCCGGCAGGAGCAGGCACAGCTGATCATTAGAAGGCCTGACTACCCTTACTCATACTGTGTGTGTGTGTGTGTGTGTGTGTGTGTGTGTGTGTGTGTGTGTGTTGGGGGGAGTAATCTGGCAGACAAGTGGTCTGTTTGGGTGTTTCTTCTTCTTCTTTTTTTTTTATTTTTTTATTTTTTGAGTGTCTCATTATGTTGCCCAGGCTGGCCTTAAACTCCCAATCATCTTGCCTCAGCCTCCTAAGTGCTAGAATTATACGTACGTGTGTGTCACCACTCCCAGTTCAGAAGGGCCTGTTTAAGAAATTGAATGGATCAGCCATGATAACCTGGCTACTCACAGGCTAAATGTAGCTTAACCACGGGATTAGTGTGGCTTGCAAGTTAAAGCTTCAATTGTGTTCCCAAGAGGCAGAGGGTGTGGTGGCACACACCTGTAGTCCTGGCTACTCAGGAAGCTGAAGTAAGAGCTGGAGAGTTCCAGACCAGCCTGGGCAACACAGCCTGACTCAACAAAACAACATAATTTTGTTCCCAATATTTAACAACATCTCAATTTCCAACACCTTGGAAAGATCAAGCAATACTTGGCTGGAGCTGGGAAAAGGCTGGAGCAGGCAATCATTTCCAGTACACAGCCTGCCTCCTGGATTTCAGGAACTGCTCTGGCTTCTGTGAGAAAGTGAGTTCACCATGCCCTGGATAGTCACAGTGGCTGGCAATGCACAAATCTTAAACGGGCAAACCAGGGCCCACAGGCAGCCCATCTGTTTTTTGTTTGTTTTGTTTTTTGGTGGTAGTGGGGTGCTGGGGATCTGGGCCTTATGCTTGCCAGGCAAGTGCTCTACTACTGAGCTAAATTCCCAACCCCTTGTTTTGTTTTTGAGAGGTCTTGCTATGTAATCCAGGCTGGCCTCGAACTGGCAGCGATCCTCCTGCTTCGGCCTCCCGACTGCTGAGATTACAGGTGTCCACTACGACGCCCAGGAGGCCACCTGTTTGTGTTTGTGTGTGTGTGTGTGTGTGTGTATGTTTGTGTGTAAAATAGTTTTAGAGCCAGGCATGGTAGTGCCCGCCTGTAATCACAGCACTTGGGAGACTGAGGCAGGAGGATCACCACAAATACAAGGTAGACCTGGACTACATAGAGATTCTGTTTAAAAAAATCAAAAAACAAAAACAACAGAAAAAAAAGTTTAGTGGAACAGGTCTGGTACAGTGTTAGAATGAGGTGAGTGAGGGCAGGAGTTTTTGGCATGACGCATGACCTTCGATTTAAAAACTGCATTAAAATAGTACTGCTTTTGAGTACCGCTTTTTGGGGTCTCCATTAAGTGCGGATGGAGGCTTCCCTCTAGTCCTGGCCCTGTCCTGAAGAACCCTGAATGACACGCTGAACAGCTTGGACTTCATTCAAACTGCACGGTGGCAAACGACCCCTTCCCTCCCTCATTTGTCTAGGTTTTTGAGACAAGGTCTCCCTGCGTAGCCCAATGTGAACTCGAACTCGTAATCCTACCCCTGAGCCTCCCGAGTGCTGGTATCACAGGTGTGCGCTATCGCGCCTGCCTCCATTTATCTATATATTTACTTAGAGCAGAGCTGAGACCGGATCCGACCCTCGTTTGGGGACCACCTTAAATACTCTTGCCCTAGATCTTTAGCAGTTAACTCTCCAACAATATTAACATTTCACAGTCATCTACCAGCTCCCTCGTATGCCCCCTAAAATACTGACTGCCCCTCTTCCTTCTCCCGCCCCCAGTACCTGTCGGCCCCGGGCGCACCTTCCACCTGAGCTCAGCACCTCTTTTTCCGGCCGACTTCCAGGCCTGAGAGTCGATACCGAGACCGTCGCTCTGCTCCCACGGGGCGGAGCTTTCTCATCACCGCTACCGGCATTCGACTCGTGCTGCCTCGCCCCGGCGGCCGTCCAGCGGGAGGCGGAGCGAGTCCAAAATGGCGGCTCTCAGGCTGGCGCGCTCCGTGCTGCTGGGGCTTTGAGGTGGTCGCCGGGGGTCCGGGGGACGATTTCCCCGCCGCGAGGGCCCCAGAGAATGAGTCGGGGGCTCTGCTAAGGTCAGGCGGCGGGGCTGGAGAGAAGTGGCAGCAAGGGCTGCGGTGGCGTCCACGCAGCGGGATGTGCGAGAGTTACTCCAGGTCGTTGTTGAGGGTCTCGGTGGCGCAGATCTGCCAGGCGCTGGGCTGGGACTCGGTGCAGCTCAGCGCCTGCCACCTCCTCACGGACGTGCTGCAGCGCTATCTGCAGCAGCTGGGCCGGGGCTGCCATCGGTACTCCGAACTCTGTGAGTACCGGGCTGGGTGCGGGAGGGCTGCCCCGGCGAGTCACGCGTGACACCGCGGTCTCCCCGTCCCTCCCTCGGCGTCCCTGGGTTTTGCTGTCTGCACCCTGCCCCGAGCTCTGCCACCTTCCCAGCGTCCCTGGGCTGCCACCGCTCCTGCAAACTCCAGTCATCCTCGGTGCCTCCCCTGCATCCGCTAACTTCCCGCCACCAGCCCGGGCGCCCGACTCCGCTCCTGGCTCCACACCTCGTCCTCTCCTCGCTCCGGGCTGTGTCTCGGTCTTTCTCCTTGCCTCGTGTTTGCTGCGGGTGGAACCACCCCCAGAATGCCCTACACCCTCTTTCCCTGGTCCTTTTCCTCCCTCGCCCGCAAACTACTACAACTAGTTGTCACAGGCGCTCCGTCTACCGGCCGTTTCTTACCAGGCTGGCCATTCTCGAGCAGCTCTTCGCCGCACGGACTCGTTGACAGCTCTCTCCGTTAGGGACATTGCCTGTTCTTTCTGGGTCTGTTCGTTTCACAGACAGCCTCACAACTTACTGTTTCACTAATTAGGTTAACTTTCATTTATATCTTGGTTGCCTGTTGGCTTTCTGCTTTACAGTTTTTGTGTCAGTGGTTATCAGAGTCCGATAGAGGGATGATAGGTAGTTTGCAAGGTTCTCCAGGTAATCTGGGCTTCAGTATTTATGGCTTTTCAGTGAGTGTCTAGAAGTATCTACAGCTAGTGCTGTTTAATAATTTGGGATATTTTAACAGAAGCCGCACATCATTTTGTTGACGTGTGAAACATGCGTATGTGTATATATGTTGGGAGGTACCACTCATTTAAATTTCCAATTGTGGTTTTTAAGTTGCTAAATTGGCAAACTAAATGAAGTGTTTTATAGAATGTTTTATTAAAGTGGTTCCTAGATTTAAAAAGTGGAGGCCCTTAGATACCCTGTATTTCTTAGGTTCCAAATTCGTTTCAGTAGTGCTGCCAAAGTCCTGTGCAGAACACAAATCAGATCCTGTCCATACCACAAATCTGATGCTGTCATTCTTCTTAAAAAAATTCAGTTGGATTCATTGGTTGCAGGCTAAAAATCTAAACTTTAGTAGCACAGTTTCCTTTGCGAGCTAGTTTTTCTTATCTTTTGCCATCCTGCCATACTAATCTGCAGCCATGCTGAGCTGCTTGCCTTTTCTAAAACTTTTAAAGCTATTCAGTCCCAGATGCATGCGGTTTCTAAGTGTCTTTCACTCCCTAGTCCACCAGTAGTACCATTTCTATATGGAGATTCACTTATCTCTTGCTCTAGAGAACTCATGTTATCTGCTTTTATAAACCTGTGCATATTCCCTTGTTTATCAGCTTGCTTTGTAATTGTCTGTATGTCTCTTTCCTCTTCCCCAGAGACAAATTCATTATATTTATGTTATGTATCCTAGTATGGGGCAAAAATATAATAGGCATCCAGGAAATATTTGTTGAACAATAATCCACTGCTGTAATAGCTATTTATTTACTTTATTATTATTATTATTATTATTTTTGGTGCTGGGGATCGAACTTGGGTCCTTGTGCTTGCAAAGCAAGCACTTTAACCACTGAGCTAAATCCCCAGCCCTACTTTATTATTATTAGTGGTACTGGGGATTTAACCCGGGGGTGCTTTACCACTGGGCTGCATCCCCAGTCCTATCTATGTGTCTGTTTATTTATTTATTTTATTTCGAGCCAGACTCTTGCTAAGTTGCCCATGGTGGCCTTGAGCTTCCTGCCTCAGCCTCCAGAGTAGCTGGGATTGCAGGCATGTATCACTATGCCCAGTTTGACTTCACTTTTTGAATTCTTAAAATGTCCAGTTCTTTTTTAATACTTGATTTCACCAGTACTTCTAAATTGGGAACTGTAAAGTAGCATCCATTCACCACTATCCTGAAAGTATTCCACCAGCAGAATACTTTTGTGGCTTTTGCTTGTTTTCTGTCAGGCTCTCTTCTGTAGTCCTTGAGGTAATGTTACCAGTATAAGTAATCTTGATGATATTTTTGCTACCAAGTTGCCTAAATAAGGACAAATGTTGTTTGACAGGTCATAACATCCTCTGAGTACATGGTTACCTTTCATGCCTTATACCTAGAACCAGAAGGTGTGCTGGCACTTCAAGTAAATAGGTGTTCTAAAGTCACCAAAAGATCATCGTAGTTCACAAAGGGGCCATAATTCGCATCTCACTTCCAGGTGGCTCCAAACCACCGGTGGTACACGCATGACTGTCGCATCCGGTGGTGCAGTACAAGCCGCTGGATAGGACCGTCATGCATGTACCACTGGTGGTTCAAGTTGGTGGGAAGTATTAGTGTGAACCTTATTCCTAATTAACCAGTTTCTCTCGTTGGTTTTCTTGATTTTCGTGAGAATGCAGTAGTCAGGCTTGTTAATCCTCATGTGACTTGGAGAATTTTTTAAAATGCTAGTTTAGGTATACTTAAGTACAGACATTTTAAGATTCTTTTTTTCTATATTGGTTTTTGGGGCTGGTGCTGGGGGTCAAACTCAGGGCCTTGTGCATGCTAGGCAAGCGGTCTATCACTGAGCTAAATCCCCAACCCTTATATTATCTTTATTTTAAAATTGAATTCTATAACCTGAGATTACAACTATGCAGCCTTGTATTTCACCCTTAATTTTTTTATTTTATTAAATAAATAATAGCTCAGGCTGGCTTTGAAATCACTATGTAGCCCAGATTGGCCTCAAATTTGAAATCCTCCTGCCTCAGCTTCCTGAGTGCTGGAATTACAGTTGTATGCCACCACGCACCCCACTCTACCCTTTAATTTATTATTGAGTATCGCTTAAGAACTAGGCCTTCTGCTAGGTTTTGGAGACAGGAAATTACTAAGACTTAGTCTGTGCCCACAGTGTATGTACACGGGTATCAGAATGTCAACACAGACTGAAAGAAAGGCTTTTTCTCCCTTTAAGAAAGAAAAGTTCTTGAGTTAAACAAGAATTGGAAGGGGCTGGGGATTTAGCTCAGCGGTTAGAGTACTTGCCTTGCAAGCATAAAGCCCCGAGTTCCATCCCCAGCTCCAAAAAAAAAAAAAAAAAAAAAAGAATTGTAGGTTACTATTTGACAAATAATGAATTTAAAAATTTTCCTAATGTGACAGTTTCTCCCAAGTTCTCAGCAGCAGATGTTTCTGTGTGTCTCATGTTAGGTGTGAAATGTATATGCGGGCACTGAAAGCGGATGCCGCATCTCTCAGGGTTTCTCCTCAGGACCAACTTAATCATTGCATGGTACAGACAGCAGGTCCAAAAAGAGTGAGAGGAAGGACATATGTTGGAAGACTATGGATTCCAGGCTAGGGTTACCTCACAGAAAGCTGAGATTTGAGTTGAGCTATGAAATAGGGTTATATGTAGAGGTTAGAGGTTAGAGAACAGCATAAAATAAGATATCCAAGTAGGGTTGAAAGTACCCGTGAAAGCGACCAGCTCCACCTGGATAGCTAGTTCATTTGAAAGGTTTTCAAGGAAAATATCTGAGAGTGAAATCGGGTCATGAAAGGAATTAAAAGCTTTATGAAAGAAGTAAAACATGGTAGAAAACATTACATGAACTCATGCTGAGTGTGCTCGTGCACACCTGTAATCCCAGCACTTGTGAGGCTGAGGCAGGAGGATCATGAGTTTGAGGCCAGTCTGGGCTACATAATGAGACCCTATCTCAAACAAAACAAAACAAACAAAAACAACATTGCATATTCGTAAGTTGGGGAATACAGTGAAGAAAGTGGTATTTTAGGAAAATGGTATTGGCTAGGGACTTAGCTCAGTGGTTAGAGTGCTCGCCTAGCAAGCTCAAGGCCCTGAGTTCAATCCCTAGCAGAAAAAAAAAAACAAAAAAAAAAATGGAAAATGATATTGGCAGTGAAATGGAAGAGCAGTAGAGCAATTCCAGTGGGCAGCAGGACTTGAAACTACATAGTTCTACATATTAAATAGAATTACTAGAAATAAACAATTCATGAGTTTTAAATAACATATTAGGGTATATTGTATTCTATTTTAAAATTATTTGTTCATAACCTCTTTTTAGGGGGGAGGGGTTGCTGGGAATCAAATTCAGGAACTTGTGCTTGCTAGGCAAGTGCTCTGCCACTTGAGCTAAATCTCCAACTCCTGTTCTTAACCTCTCACTGTACCTAATTTACAAATTAAACTTTATCATTAATATGTATGTATAGGGAAAAAAAAAAAACCGGTGTATGTGGAGGTCAGCCCCATCTGAGGTTTCAGGCACCACTGAGGGTCTGGAAGTATATCCACTATGGATAATGGAAGGACACTGTATCCTGAAGCAGTGGTTGTAGAATACAGAGTAAGAAAGATCAGAACTCTGTGGCAAGAAAAAGGAAGAGTGGGCAGCACCAGAATGTGATGGATGGAGACTGAGAGCATGTGGAAGAATATAAGATGATTCTATTTTTTGTACAGAGAGAGTAATAATAATATAAGAATAGAAGAGTTGAAACACGTATCTGTGTTTGGTATGGAGAATGATTAGTGTTTATTTTATGGCAGTACTGGCAGTTAAGCTCAGTGCACTGAGCTGCGTCCCCAGCCCCTATTTTATTTTTGAGATAGGGCCTCGCTAAGTCACTGAGTTGCCCAGGCTGGGCTCAAACTTGTGATCCCCTGCCTCAGCCTCCCAGAGTGCTGGGATTACAGAAATGTTCTCCATACCTTGCTCGTAGTTTTTCTTTTTTATGCATCGCAGAAGTAACCCATACCTTAGAAAGATCCAAGACTGCAGTAGTGTTTGGAGGTGGAAGCAGAGTCCTAATTCAGCCACACTGTTCTCTTGTACTCATTTTAACCCTGGACTCTACTCCTTCCAGACTGAGAGCACACACACAGCTACCTCATGCCAAATTTAGATTCTTCTTTTTCATTTTACAGTGTAGCTTAATTTCAGACATACTAAGTTTATTTTTTTTCAGACATACTAAGTTTAATCATAGAAAATTTCAGTTAAAAAAATTCCTTTAGGCTGTTTGGAAGTTGGGAACTGGAAGGTTTCATAGACAGGGTCTTGCTTTGTAGTTCAAGCTGGCCTTAAATATGCTACGTGGCCCAAGCTGTCTTTGAACTTGTGGTGATCCACCTGCCTCAGCCTCCCAAGTGCTGGGATTATAGGTGTGTGTCACCGCACCCAGTTTTTGTAAAGAAAAGCTCACTGTATCTAACTTTTTAAAAATTTCTATTTTATGTAACATCTTCTAATTACATTTGAAAATTTATATATAAATTACCTTTGAGATCTAAGTCCTTCCTTGTAAATATTCTTGGATTTAAAAAATTGATTCAGTAGTATAATTATTCCACAGATGTTTATTTGAGCATACATCATGTATCAGCCACCGTCAAAGGTTCCAGAGATGCATTGGTGAATAGCAGAGAAAATGTAACAGACTTTGACTTAATCAACACAGCATACTGATCTTCCCTCCCTCCCATCTTTCTTCCTTCTCTCCCTCCTTCCCTCCTATCTTCCCTCCCTCCCTCCTATCTTCCCTTACTCCATCCTATCTTCCCTCTCTCCTATCTTCCCTCCCATCTTCCCTCCCTCCCTTCCTTCCTGTTTCCGTCCTTCCCTCCTTCCTTCCCTCCCTCCCATCTTTCCCCTCTCCCATCTTTCCTCCCTCCCTTCCTACCTTTTCTTTCTTTTTTTAAATGTGAGGGAAAAAAACCCAGCATACTATTTGATGAGGAAAATAATAATAGTAATATTTATGGGGGCATATGTTTTGTATCAGCCACTGTTGCAGGGTTTTTTGTTTTTTGTTTTTGTTTTTGTTTTTTTGTTGTTTTTTTTTTTTTTGGTAGCAGTATTGAGAACTGAACCCAGGGCCTTCACACTGAGCTACATCTATTTTAAGACAAAGTTTAAGTCTTTGAGTAGCCCAGGCTGGGCTCAGACTTGTGATCTTCCTGCCTCATTGTCTCAAAGTGGAGGCATTACAGGTCAGTGCCACCAAGCCTGGCTTGTTCAGATGCTTTAGACCTTTTGACTATTCTTCATAAATTACTTTTAGTTTTGATTTTTTTCTTTTTCTTTTTTGAGACAGGAGCTTGCTGTGTAGTTCAGGTGGGCCTTGAACTCACTGTGTAGCTCAGGCTGGCCTCGAATTTTGGTAGTCCTCTTGTCTCAGCCTCTCAAGTGCTGGGATACAGGTGGGCACACCACCTTGCCTGGCTAATAGTGTTTGTCTTAAACTGATTGGTAGTGTGATTGTAGTGTTTTGGTTAGTCGCTAAATCATATTTAAAATTGTCTTTAATAATCAGCTTTCTAATTTTTAATGTGATAGTCTGCTCAAAATCTGTTAGTCTTTCTAGTAACTAAGGATTTTTTGTTCATTTGTTTCTTTTAGAAACAGGGTCTGACTATGTAGTTCAGGCTGGCCTTGAACTCACATTGCTCCTCCTGCCTCAGCCTCCCAAGTGCTGGGATTATAGGTGTGCACTACCATACCTGGCTTACTAGGTTTTAAATATATACTAGACTCAGAGCTGCATATTTGCCTAATATAGTCTTTTACTGTTTTTAAAACGTTCATATTAACATTTATTTAGCGGTCTTTAAAATTTGTTAGAAGTATTTTAGAAATATTAAAAATTTTTTTCTTTAAATAACAATTTGCTCTTGCCTTTTTTTCAGATGGCCGAACAGACCCAATTTTGGATGATGTTGGTGAAGCTTTCCAGCTGATGGGAGTTAGTCTTCATGAACTAGAAGACTATATTCACAATATTGAGCCTGTCACCTTCCCGCATCAAATCCCTTCGTTTCCTGTTAGCAAGAACAATGTACTCCAGTTTCCTCAACCTGGAAGTAAAGATGCCGAGGAGAGAAAAGAATACATTCCTGATTACTTGCCACCCATTGTGTCTTCTCAAGAAGGTTTGTCGTTGATTGTTCCTCATATATTAATGGCTACTTTAATGGATTTTTAATCTTTTTAGCTTTCTGTGATATGCCAATGTATACATTCTACAAATGCAATCCAAATATTTTAATGTTACTCACAAAGTTTTCTAACCCTGAAACCAAAAAACTTACTAGGCAGAGCCATGATATGATCAGGGTTATGTTGTTTTAAATAGGGGTTTTGTTCTCTGTGACCAGAGGGAAGCTTTTCTACAGATGAGAATGGGATAGTGACTAAATTAGAAAACTTTCAAAAGTTGGGCGTGGCATTAATGAGGGTCGAACGCCATTTCTGGGTACCCAGAGTGATGAGTGAGCGGTTGGGAACGTATTTCTAGTATTTTGCAGCTTTTTTGAAATGATGAGTAGCAATGTTTACTGTTTGGTCATTTGTGACTTTTGATTATAAAATAATACTTAATTAAGCATTAGTGGGCAGTCCCATTGCACAGTTCAGTTCTTTCTGCATAATTTTACATATTGATCAGTAAGTTCACCAAGATTCTAAAGATACTTAAGTAGTTGGTAGTCTCTAAATAATGACAAAAAATACTTTTTTATAAAATGGAAAAGTTGCAAGTCCTTTCTTTTGATTTTTTTTTTAATTTTGATTTTTAAAAGTCTAAAGCCACCAGTATACTTCAGGATGATGTAAATGATGCCAGAGTAAACCTTATTTATGATTTTTTTTTATTGTGGTAAAACATACATAAGATAAAATTAACTATTTTAATCTTTTTTCATTACAGTTCTATGGCATTAACTGTGCCTGTGTATTGTACAACCTTCACAACCATCCATCTCCAAAACTTTTTAATTTTTGTAAATAGAGACTCTGTCCCCATGAAACATAAAGCGCCATTTCTCACTCCTCCCCGGCCCTGGTAGCAGCCATTCATTTTCTGTCACCGAAATGTCTACTTTAGGTACCTCTTACAAATGAGATCATACAGAATTTGTCTGCTTTGTTGTTTGTTTGTTTTTGTTTTTTGAGGCAGGGTCTCGCTCTGTGGCTCAGGCTGGCCTCGAACCCACAGCCATCCTCCTGCCTTGGCAGTGGGAGGTGCTCCCGAGTACCTGGTGTTTCAGGTGTGTGCCACCATGCCTGGCTTATTCCACCTAGCACAGTGTCTTCCAGGCTTATCCAGGTTGCAGCATGTGTCAGGACCGATTCCTTTAAAGGCAGAATAATGTTATATTATGCATGTATTCCACATTTGTTTATTTTTTACCTGTTGTCTCTACCTTTTAGCTCTTGTGAATAATACTGCTATGAATATTGATAGATAAATAATCTGTGCAAGTTCCTGCTTTCAGTTCTTTTGGGTTGATACCCAGTAGTAGATCATGCTTTCATTCTCTGATTTATTTGTTTTGGTGCCGGGTATTGACCCAGCACCTCGTGTGCGCTAGGCACGTGCTCTGCCCCTGCGCTACACCCTCGGCCCTTTGTCTTGTTTTTGAAGACTGCCATCCTGCTCTCCACAGCAGCTGCACCATTTTATGTCCCCATCGCCTGTGCCTACATGTTGCAGTTTCCTGCAGTACATTTTGTACAACCTCTTGTTCACTTTATTAGTGCTTTGAACTGTTACCTGTTTGATTCATGCACTCTATTTAAAGTTGGAGTAAGTTGTTTTATAATCCGTGTCTCCTTGTTGTCTCATCTGAGAAACTGGGCAAACATTTGACCTAAGTTGTAGAGCTTTATCGTGGATGGATTGATCATCATCAGTGCTGGGTCTTGGGTGCAGCCGACTCTAATCAGTAGTGCTGCTGCTGCTGCTGCTATAATTCATTGTACCAGAAATGAAGCATTGTGTCCACACTCGGTAACAGCCTGGTTAGGTGGAAAGAGTTTGCTGTAATCTTTGGGAGAATTCTGTTTTCCAGTCCGAGTCCTTTGGGGAAGGCTTTGCCCAGTAGCTTAGTGGGTCCCCATTTTCAGGTTTTGGAGGTCACTGCTGACCGAAGGCAGGAGTCAGGATCGGCAGGGCCCAGGGTGGCTCTCTGAACAAAGTGTGCCTTTGGCAAGTGCTCTTGAACTGAATTAAACACTGTTTGTGGGGTCTTACATATAGAAGTTCCTGGTTACTCCTTCAGTCCAGGCCTGCAGGTGCTACGAACAGCAGGGCTTGGAAATGTACACATTCACCGGAGTCATCTCCAGCCTCCTCCAGGAACTGCTTAGCCTCCCCTCCTTTTACTTTGTTTGTATTTGTAGCTTTTGTTATTTTCGTGGAAATCTTACTGTTTATATTCTCTTATCTAAAGTTCTCTTTAACCCCCCTGTTGCCTTATGTAAGGAATGATTGAAAAATACAGTGAATATTGAAATTTGTAAATATTTATTAAAGCGGGGTTGGATATTTAGCTCAAGTGGTAGAGCACTTGCCTAGCAAGGGCAAGGCTCCAAGTTCGATCCCCAGCACCCCCCAAAAAAATTTATTACAGTAAAAGACACACTGCCATTAACCCCTCTCGCAGTATTCCCCCTCGCTTCAGACACACTTATCTCATTGTTCTTGCCGCTTTCTGAAGCAGTCCTGGAAGTCCATTTTGTGTCTTTAGCTATGCTGTTGTGGTTAATGTAAGAGTCCGCAATTGATTTAAAATGTTTAGTTTCCATGGTCATTTTGACTTTGGGGAAGTCGCACAGTGCCACCTCCAGTGAATAGGTGGATGAGGACACACCGTGAGGTTGTTTGTTTTTTTGTTTGTTTGTTTTGTTTGGGGGGCTACTGGGGATCGAACTCAGGGCCTTGTGCTTGCTAGGCAGGCACTCTGCCTCTGAGGTAAATCCCCAGCCCTGCGGCGATGTTTTTATGAGCTGCCTTTCCGCTGGATGGCACTCAGCAGCAACATCCTTGTATTTTTGATCATACTTCATAAAAACACTCATGAAACGGTACTTCCAGAACTGCTTCAAAAAGTGTCAAGAATGATGGGGTAAGTGTCAAAAACAAGGGGGAGTATTTTGAGGGAGATTAATGGCAATGTATCTTTAAGTGTAATTAATTGCAAAAATTTAAACATTCACCATACATTTCAGTCACCCCTTCTATCAGTGTTTCTGGTCTTAGAAATCTGCTTTTGTTACAGCTTCTTTAATCAGAAATATATTTACTTTTAAAATGTAACAAATGCATTTAAATACCCACTGTATCAGAGGAGAACTTCTTGGGCAAAGGCCTGGTAGCAGATGGATTGAAAAGAATAACTTTTTTTCTTAAAGAGAGGCCATGAGTGGCAGATGATCTTGGAAGTTTCTTCTTTGCTTTTATTCTGAAATATGTTTATTAAATGTCCTAGATATTTTTATGAAAATGCTACTAAATTATCAATCTATTATATCTTCTTGTGCTTTGAGAATTAATATGTATAGCTCCAAAAATGTTTATCGAGAAGACCACTTATTAGTATACAAAATGTGTAAGTGTACTAAGAAAACATGAACTGAAATCACCTGCTAGGAGGAAATGTGAGGCAATTTAGAGGAAGAAATGAAAGACTAATATGAAAATAATAGGCGTATCAATGATTTTTTTAAATGATAAGCACCCATGAGTTTTATGTCAGTGAGCTAGGTCAAGTTTAATAACCAAGACTTTTGTGTATTATCAGATGGTGTGTGATTGAGCCAGAGTTGTTTTCCATGTTTAAAATCTTAGTCTACATTCTCTGTGCCTTTTGGAGCTTTTTCAGTGCGTTTTGTGGTTTGTTTGTCTTTCTGTCTCCTATTACACTCCCTTCTGTTTAATAGTTAAATTGTTTAATAATTTGGGGGTTTTTCCCCCTGTCTTTTTAAAAAAAACCCTTAAGATTCAAGTGACTGGAGGTATAGCTCAGTGGAGAGTATTTGCTTAGCATTGCTTGGGTCGGTTCCCGGCTTGTCAAAAGCACTCAGATGGGCCATGCTGGACCGATTTTCTGTCTGTTTGTTTTGGGTGCTGGGAGTTGAGCCTAGTGCCTCTAGACACTAAGTGTGCCCCCTGAACCGTAGCCCTGGCCCTTGGTGTAACCTTGCTCCATGTTTCATGTGCACACGTCGTCATTGGTCTGTGTATTACCTCCATGCATTTATGTAGAGAGTGATTTAATTATTTTTTAATAATGTATTAAGGCCTAGCAAACAGACTATCCCAAACTGAACCTAACTCATAATAAACTACCTGTAATAATTTCTTCTCGTTTTATTTTTATAGCATGCAAATATTATACAATAAAATTCTCTTAAAGTTACGGTTATCATGCTTAAATGCTGGTAAGGAATTGTAACTAAAATATCAGATACAGCTTGGTGTGGTGTCACATGCCTGTCATTCCAGCAGTCTGAGAGGCTGAAGCAAGAAGATCCCAAGTTTGAACCCTGCCTGTACAACTTAGTAACTTTCTCAAAATAAAAAAGGGCTAATGATGGAGCTCAATGCAGCAGTCCTGAGTTCAGTCACCACTTGTCTTAGTTACTTGTCTAACCCAAAGTTAAAGGAGCAAAGGTTTATTTAGCTCACAGTGTGTAGAGGTTTTAGTCCATTATCAGCTGGCTCCAAGGCAGGGTGGCATAGCAGACGGGCATCACTGGGGAAAAGTAGTTCATGGCGGGCAGAAAGTAGCAAAGCAAGCAAGGGACCTTAGCAGCTTATTTCTGCCCCTTTTATACTCTATCTAGACCACCAGGATTAGGGTGATGCCAAACCAATCAGTGGATTGATTTGGTAATCACATACCCTCAATCCCAGCATCCCACACTCTAGATCCACCCACCTCTGAAAAATCCCCACTTTGTGACTGCATGAGGCTTGGGGGCCGGGCATCTAGATACAAACCATGACACCACTACTGCCAAAAAGAGGAAAAAAAAGAAGTGGTATTGTTTTTACGTTTTCTAGTTTTAAACAATTTTAAATGGACTGTTTCAGTTTTAGATTTAACAAAAAAAAAAAATTATAGCACAGACAGTTCCTTTCTGTACCCAGACTTCCCTACTGTTAAAATCTTACACAAGTGTGGTATATTTATTATAATTAATGGATCAATATTGATACATTATTGTTAACTAAAATCTATATTTTGTTCAGCTATCTTTGTGTGTGTGTGTGTGTGTGTGTGTGTGTGTGTGTATTTTCTGTCTTTCTTTTTCTCTTTTTTTGTAGATGAGTCTTGCTGTGTCTTTCAGGCTGATCTTGAACTCACAGCAGTCCTCTTTCCTCAGCCTCGCAAGTGCTGGGATCACAAGTGTGTGCCACCACACCTGGCCTAGCTATCTTTAGCTTTTGCTAATGTCCTTTTTCTGCCTCAAAGTCCCATCCTGGACCCCGTTACCTTTAGTCGTCGTGTCTCCTTAGACTCTCTCCTCTTGGCTACAGTAGTTTTTCAGACTTTTCTTGTTTTCAAAGACCCTGATAGTTTTGAAGATTATTGGTCAAATATGTTATGGGATGCTCCTCTCTTAGAATTTTTTTGATTTTTTTCATGATTAAACTGGGAATATGAGGTTTTTGGGGGGAAGACTACAGAGGTAAAGTGCTATTTTTATCACATATAAAGTATATATCCAGTCAACATGAGTTATCTGTTTTTCTAGTTTTTAATTTTCTTGGTGCTGAGGATCGAACCCAGGGCCTGGCACTCACTACGTAAGTGCTCCACCACTGAGCTAAATCCCAAGCCTCAATTTATCTCTGTTGAAGTTGACCTTGGTTGTTTGGGAGAGGTAGTGCTTGTCACGTTTCTCCACTGTGCACTTTCTCTCTTTCTTTTTTTTTTCAGTGCCGGGGATTGAACTCAGGGCCTTGTACTTGCTAGGCGTCTCCAGCCAGCAGTTACTCTTTTTTGGGTGGGGCTGAGGGTTGCTTGAGACAGGGTCTCACTATATAGTTCAGGCTGGCCTCAAACTCTCAGTGATCCTCCTGTCTCAGCCTCCCAAGTGCTGGGATTACAGGCATGTGCACACCACCAAGCCCAGCTGTGTACAGTTAACTCTTTTTGACCCTCCTGTACTCTGCTCTTTGGAAAGAAGTCACCTGCATAGCCTGCATTTAGGGAATGGGGAATTAAAGAACTCTCTTTAAAGGTGGGATACAACATAAATCATTTGGAACTCTTTTGCATGGGTATATATTTGTCCGTGAACCTGTGGCAATCCTTCTGCCTGAGCCTCCCAAGTGCTGGGATTATAGGCATGTGCCATAATGAGAGAGCATGTGAGAAAGGTTCTCCTCACTTTTCTGTGCTTTTTTCCCAAGAATAACCTTTTGGTTTTGTTGTTGTTGTCTGTTTGTTTTGTTTTTGTGAGGGGGGTGCTGGGGGTCGAACTCAGGGCCTTGTGCTTGCTAGGCAGCTACTCTACCACTTGAGCTAAATCTCCAACCCTGTTTTGTTTTTTGAGACAGGGTCCCACTGTGTACTTCAGGTTGGCCTTGAACTCACTGTGTAGTCCAGCCTGGCCTTGAACTTGTGGTGATCCTCCTGCCTCAGCCTCCTGAGTGCTTGGATTATAGATGTGCACCACCAGGCCTGGTTAAGAACAGCCTTTCTTATTAACAGGTGTGAATCCTGGATATCTTCATGTGAAGCTTTTAGACTCCTTAGACTCAAAACTCTATTCACCTCAGTTTCCTTGATAAAACTGTTATTACAATCCAATTTCTCCAGTTTTTCTTTTCTTTTTTCTTTTTTTAGGCATTTTGTTATAGCAACAGACTATCTTTTTCTTGAAACAACTTTTACTGAGATCACCAGTACTATCAAATTGGGTAATCTAAAAGGACGTTTAAGCCATGCATGCTAGAACATGCTTGTAATCCCAGCATCTGGGAGGCTGAAGCAGGAGTATCACAACAGCATGGGCAATTTAGCAAGAAATCAAGAACCTTTCTCAAGATAAAAAAGGTCAATGCAAAGGTCCTTGGTTCAGTTCTAGTATGAGAAAAAGAAAGGAAACAAAACAAAATGAAATGAAAAGAAAAGGATATCTAATATCTATTTAAGTACCTCCCAGTTCAAGAAAGAGATCTTTACTGTCACAGTTGGTATCAACCAATCACAGCTCCTTCCTCGCAGCCACTCATAGCACTTTCTTCACAACCAATCACAGCTCCTTCCTCGCAGCCAATTGTAGTTCCTTCCTCACTCTTCAGCAGATAACCACTATCTTGACTTTATAGAAATTACTTCTTTGCTTTAGAGTTCTATCAGATTTATATCCCTATACCCATTCATTTACTGTTCTTCACCCTCCCCTCTTTTTCATGTTTTTAAATCTTATTTATTTGTTTATAAACAAGGTCCTACTATGTCGTTCAGTCTGGCCTTGAATTCACTATGTAGTCCAGGCTGGCCTTGAATCCATGACGATCCTCCTGCCTCAGCCTCCTGAGTGCTGGTGTGTACCACAAGTCTTTTAATTTGCAGATTTCTCCCCACTCCCAACCCCATTCTTCCTTTGTCTATTTGTTAAAGAATGTGGGTCCTTCGACTTTTGGGACTTTGTACAGTTGAATTTTGTTGAGCTTGTACTCCATGTACTCTGCAGCTGTTCAGTGTGTTTTTTGCAATTTGGCAGTCGAACTTGGATACTGGGCCATGCTCAAATTTGATGCCTTCTGCAAGACATAATTAGTAGTGTCTTCTTTAGTTAGGAGGCTGATCATGTCTAGTTTTCCCTTTTTTTGATATTAGCTGTGTTCGTGTGATCAGTGTTCAGATCCATTAATTCATTAAAGGGTTGCAAAATAGTGATGTTCTGTCATTTTCTTATTCAACTGGAATAATTGTATAAGAAAATCTGTGTGTGTGTGTGTGTGTGTGTGTGTGTGTGTGTTGTGCTGGAGATTGCCCCTAGGGCCTCATATCTGCTAAGCACAAGCTCTACTACTGGGCTGTACCCCTCTAGTAGAAAATCTTTATCCTCATCCACTTGTAGTAACTTGGTGGTTATTTTTATAGGAAAAGCATGATAAATACTTGATTATTTCATTTTATATACCCAGTTTTCAAGATAATATATTGTTTTTTTAAGATTACATCTTTTTGAACTCATAGATTCAAACTTACTTGACAGATTTCATTTTTTTTTTTTTTTTCAGTACTGGGGATTGAACTTAGGGCCTTCACTGCGAGCTACTTCCCTAGCCTTTAGCCTTCTGGGTTTTTTTTTTTATTTTGAGACAGAGTCTCTCTAAGTCACCGAGTTGCGCACACTGGGCTCGCCCTTGTAATTCTGCCTCGGCCTCCCAGAGTACTGGGATTACAGGCCTGCTATTCCTCTACTCTTATTGCAGATCCAGGTATCCCATCTTTCACCAGTGGCAGCTTTTCCAGTCTGGCTGAGTCCTTTTGACATAATCCTCTGTGACAAGAGTCTTACTCTCTAGGGTATCAAAATGCCCTGGGTTTGTCTTTCGTGTTCGTGTCCTATACCCAGGTTGATCATTTCCCCCCAGGAAATTAGTTTCATGGAAAGTAGCATTTGTTTTTATTTTTTAATTTTAATAATTTAATTTTACTTTTTTTTGGTACTGAGGCTCTAACTCAGGACTTGGTATTCTGTTACTTCTTTTTTATTTTTTTGAGCTATTTAATTAATTAATTAATTTTTAAAATTTTTTTCCAAGAACATGTATTGGTACATTGTATACATAGTGATCACATTCATCATAGTTAATTTGTACCTGTACATGATACATCTTGGTTCCCCCCCCAGCCCTCTCTTCCACTCCCCGCTTCCCTGTTTACAGTAGCTTTATTTACATTTTTCCCCTTTTTTCCTTTTCTTTTTCCTTTCCTTCTTTTCCCCCTCCTGCCTTTCTAATTCTCCTCCCTATTGAATATTATCTTTCTTTTACTTAGTATCTATTATACTTTTTTGTCCTTATTTACACTTACGGTTTCTCATACCAGAGAAAGAATTCAATATGTACTCATGTGTGTCTGATTTATTTCACCTAAGAGTATGTTTTCAAGGTACATCCATTTACCTGTAAATATCTCAAGTTTATCCTTTTTTATGGCAGATTAATACTCCATTGTATAGAAAAACCACATCTTCTTTAGCCTTTCATTAGTTGTTGGGCATTTACTAGATACATGTCTCTCACCATGTACTAAACTAAAATCGAAGTGGATCCGAGATCTAAACATTAAACAAACACTAAATCTACTGGAAGATAAAATAGGAAGAACTCTTGAAGACATAGGGGTAGGAAAAAAATTTATGAACAAAATTCAGACTGCATGGGAAACAGTCCAAAGGATCAATGCTTGGGATCACATCCTGTTAAAAAGTTTTTGCACAGCAAAAGAAATTACCAAAAGAGTGGCAAGAAAACCCAGAGTGGGAAAAATTTTTTTTACTAACCATTCCTCAGACAAAGGTCTAACATCTAGAATATATAAAGAACTCAAAAAAATCAGACCCCCCAAATTTAGAGACTCAGTCCAAAAATGGGCATCTGAAATGAATAGACACCTCTCAGGGGGCTGGGGATTTAGCTCAGTGATTAGAGCGCTTGCCTTACAAGCGCAAGGGCCTGAGTTCGATCCCCGGCACCACAAAAAAAAAAAAAAAAAAAAGGATAAGACACCTCTCAGATAAAGAAATACAGATGGCAAACAAGTATATGAAAAAGCGTTCAACATCACTGGTCATTCAAGAGGTGCAAATCAAAACAACACTAAGATTTCATCTCACTCCAG
>PVJO010009507.1:0-69184 GCA_004026905.1 Hystrix cristata
GGGGACAGAAACAGGAAATTAAGTGGGGAGAACAGGGACAAAGTCCTAGCTAACAGTAATATTTAACAATGACTAAAGGCAGAAGGAAGACCTGGAGACATAGGAGGGAAACCAGCTGAGTGTCTGGTCTCCCAAAAGGCAAAGGACGAGAATGTTTGAGGAAGGGAGGTTGATGGTGCCAAGGGTTACTAACAGGTGACCAAGAGAAGGCGGCCACTAAGGCTAGGGACAGAGGGGTCCCTGGGGCTTCGCTGAGAGTGATTTAGTAAGGTGATGACTGAAAGCCAGGGGGTGGGCCTCACCTTCCAGCCCACTGGGCTCTGCTCAGTCCAGCCCAGTCAGATCCACTGGCTTCAGGTCCCCGCACACCTTGGTCTTTGGTCATCTAGAGGATGACCTAGACATCAGTTCCTAGACATTTTCCTCCTGTTCCTATCCTCCAGGCACGATTACCCTCTATGGAGCAGCTCCCATAGAGCTCTGCTCCTCTCCCCCATTTACCCTCATCCCTTATCTTCCCTACCCACATCGGGAACCCCATCCTCACACCAAATCACCTCCACGGCCTCTGTAGACGCGTAAGGCCACCTCCCAAGATCATACTCCTGTGTTCTCTCTGACTCTGTCTCTCTGTTTCTGTCTCTCTCTTCTCTCCCTCCTCCTCCTCTCTCCCTCTGTCTCCTCCTTTTCTCCCCCCGCACTGTGCTGACAGTGACTTAGGTGTCTCACCCCAGACCCACACAGTCAGCTATGCACTTGGCTTCTATTGGTTGGCCAGCTGAAAGCAACTCGAGTTCAAAACAATCCAACAGGACTCCTCACCAGCACCCCCTCTCCCCACCCTGCAAGTCCTCAATTCCTCCATTTCTTCATTACAATACAAGTGAGCTATTTTTCACTGTCATTGGTTCCTGCGTCCAATATGTTGAGAAATTGCATTGACCTGATCTCCCCAATATTCTTCCCATCTTTCCCTGCCTTCTACGACACATCCAACATTCTAATTTGTGTCACTAAACCAGATTTCTGAGCAGTGTCTTTACATACTGCCCCTTGAACACATTGTGCCCGTCAGCCTGAGGACCCCTTTCTGCACCGTGTAAAGCCCACCACGGCCTGCACGTTCTTCTCTGGCATTCCTCCAGAGTCCTCCATGGCTTGAAACTTCGGCTCCCAGCTTCAAGTTCATTATTCCTTTACTGCTTGCTAAGTCCTCAAGCAAGCTAGATTTCTCACCTCCAGCCAATGAAACCCACGTTTCTCTCCAGCTTCTGTCATTGTATTTCCTCTCTGGAAATCTCTCCTTTCTGTAATGCCTACCTCCAATGCCAATCCTGCCATTACCTACTCCTCCCAAACCACCACCACCCTGGGCTCCCTCTCAAAAATCCTTATGGCCTCTGTATTGTACTTTCTTTGTGACATAAGACGTTTCCGTCTTAATCACATTCTTCTGGGCCCATGATTATCATTCTCTACTGTAGGCAGTGATCCCTGTAGGCCAAATCCATGTCTGCTCACCGGGGCCTCTGGCGGGCAGTGACTCTCTGTGGGTCTGAATTAGGGACATTTCACAGCGCATTGTCGGCATTTGTTAACAAGAGCTGATTTTTCCTTTTCTCGTGGCACCTAGAACAGAGGTCTCAAATTGGCAACTGGAGACTAAATCTGGCCCACAGATGTGCTTTGTTGAATCCACAGTTATTTTTTTAATTGAGTCAACATTTTTAATGGAATATTTTACACAAAATGCCAGATTTTCAGCTTCTCTATAAAAAGAGACTGTTCTGGCAACTCGGAGCCTATATTCACGTTTGGCAGAAAGTGACTGAAGCTGGAGCCAGTTGCCGCCTGCACGCGGGGCATTTGCTCCCCCAGTCACCCCGCGGCACACCCTCCATGCAGCTGTACACCCGCGTCCAGCTCCTCCCCAGTGTGATGGAGGGTCCCTGCAGGCATGAGCGTCTGCAGCCTGATCTAGGGCCTCACAGGGCAGTGCACAAACTCGCATGCCCCACGTCTCTTCCCTAGGAGTGTTCCTAGGGTGAAATCTGCAGGGTGTGTGAGGGGATCATGGCATCTCTTCTCCCCCCTTCAGGGACATCTCATCCTTTCCTTCACCCCACAGTGCCCTCAGTCTCCAGCTGGGACACCTCCCCACGTGACGCACCCTGCTCTGTCTCATTGCAGTGTATCAGCCTTCAAACATGAGTTGGGTGATTAATATGTGTTAGAATGTTAATGAATTAATAATGATAATATTTCCTGCAACGGGTGTGACCAATCTGTTTCAAGAATGGTATTATGCACTGGCTTGTGCATACACACACACACACACACACACACACACACACACACACACATGCACCAAGATAGATGTCACAAATCAATCAGGGCTCACTTTCTGGCTAGGTCCCAGTGAATCCTTAGAACTCATGTCCAAATAGCATTTCAGGAAGTCCCCAGCAGTGATTCATAGCTGTCAGTGAAGCCGGACCCGCACCTTGCGCACCGTACAGAACACAGTGGCCTGCGCCCTTTGCAGTCCACACAATCCGGTACTCTGTGCCCTCGGCAGTGTGTGTGATACACATGTCTCTCTTCTTCACTCTCACAGCAGGGAGGGGGGGTGGACAGAAGAGGTACAATCATTGTTACTTTGGAGATCAGAAAACCGATCCCAAGGCATTTGTCACTTGCCTAACACCAAGCAAGGTCCAGGCATTCAAGATAAGTTTAAAATCCTGCCAGGAGCATCAAAATCTGCTCCCTTCCAGAAAGGGAGAAGAATGACTTAAGTAACAGCATCCCAGGGAGTGATTTGGAGGCTTTACTAGATTTTAATTAGGAGGAATAAAATTAGGAAGGGTCTGTACACACAAAGAGGTGATGCTCCTGCCCTCTCCTAGATTGTGTACGGCACTGACAGTGCGGGTGGAGGATATTTTAGTTGCTTCCATTTAAAAGAAAGAAGCGTGCGGGGCTGGGAGGGATGGTGGCAAAGCATGCAATGCAAGGCTTAAGGGTCTTCGGTTGTATTCACTGGAAAAGAGAAGAGGCGGAGATCACATGAAAAAGATGGGAAAGCAGACATGGACTCAAGAAAATAACAACATTTAATGAATACTGTCATTGCAAATGTTCCAGGAGGCTTTAGGGGGACTTCTGGCTCTGGGGAGAGAGAAACACTGTATGCCTATAAGGTTCCTCTATGTCTGACATTCTGTGCTTTCCTGTCAAGGTCACATCCGTGAGAAGGGCTGGAGCCCAATTAGCTGCCAGTTGGTCTGGCTCTCTCCTCTACCTGCTAAGCCCTCCCAGATAATATTTGCATTTTAGCAGAGAATTTCAACATATTGGGGCAAAGGAACACACAGCATGGCGAGCTTGAGCAACATGTTATGCTGGACCATAGAACTGCTTTCAGTTTATTGGGTAGGGAAAGTTGTTTCTAGTGCTCATATCAGGACTCATGACATCAGGTTCTCAACCTCAGGCCTGCCAACAAAACTCTGTAAAATGTGCAGGCGTGTCTTAAAACACACACATGCGCGCGTGCGCACACACACACACATGCACACACACACACCGAGAACAAGGCAAATCTAGTTCATATTCTGCATGATCTGTGGTTTTAGGATCTGGAGTTAAGTTTTGCGCCAACAAATAACCCACCCGTAGGAGCTCTGCTCTGCCTCCGTGGCGCCGGCGCTGCAGGAGTGGGATCCAGGAACGGGGCAAGCCGTGCAGGGGCAGGAACATCAGAGATGGGTCCCCTGAATGGGGAAGCAGGCCAAGGTCTCTCACCAGACAGACAATTCTGGGCCCCTGAGGGGTTGAGCCAGAAGCGAACAAAGAGCAGATCACTGAAGAACCCGCGAGAGCACAAAGTTCTCGGAGGTTAAGACATGGCAGTAAGGGCTGGGCTGCAGTTCAGTGGTGGAGCACCTGGCCATCCTGGAAAGTAGGTCGACCTGAGAGGACCTACCTCCTGCAGTGACACTCAGAAGAGCTGAGATGACGTGCATGTGGGGCCAGTACTGTGCTGCTCCTGCTGGGCCAGCGGCCAAATCCACAACTGTAGCCCAGAGTTTAAAGGCTGGAGCAGCAGGGAACATGCCCATAAGAGAAGAGGCCGTGACAGCTCAAGGCCATTTAGGCCCATCTAATGGAAACCATCCCCAGACTCAAGGACCTTTGCTGATTCCTAGTCACACACTGTGGTGTGTAACTCTCCAGAGCTAAGTTAGGAGGATGGCAGACAATCGCTGTGCTGTACTTTGTACATTACGGTCCATGTAAATGCCATGCCTGGATGGATAACCACATCCACACATGCACACACAAAGGTACACACACAGACACACACCAGCTTCTACACATTTTACTTATTTTGGCATTCTAAGCCAAAATATGGTTCAGCTAGATAGCTTGAGGAAAGTAAATTGCGGGGAAACTAAAACGGAATATTCCTGCATGTCGCAATCTAGCAATATTACTCCTTCCTATTCCGGCCAAACTCCCCACTGGGGATCAGTCCCATCTTCTGCTGGGTTTTTAAAAGAGGAGAACAAGCGTGAATTCCCAGAGAGCAAATACTTTTCTGTACTTCCTGTGTGGTCATCGTGCACAAAGCACTACCAGAAGGTGACTGCCTATTTTTAAATGCTTTTTAAAAATTCTGGTGTGATCTGGGGAATCACTCAGTCCATGTAGGAAAAGCAAGTTGCCCAGCCTGTGCTGAATTCCTTTAGCACTCGTAGCTGAATCCATAAGACAGGGATAAAAGCATCTATTTCCACATCAATAGTTAAGCAAATAACTTTGTTCCAAGGCACACTCTAACTAAAAAATAAAGAAAAAAATGTATTTGTGGAAAAACTCTAAAAATGATGATTAATGGGTATACTTAACAGAGTATTGCTTACATTCATCTCTGTCATAAGGTTGCCTTGATAGCTTTTGGAGACCTTTATCAGTGTTAATTTCAAAAGAGATTATCAGGAGAAGTGGGCTTGGAGATAGCACCTTTCGTTTCCTAGGATTGTGTGGTAGGCTCCCCGGCACAGTAGCCTGGAGCGTAATGAGCATCCCATCCCATGCCGTCTAGGCTCAGACTGCAAAACACTGCCCGCTCCCTGAGCAGAAAATTCTACCAGTCTTCTTCCAATGCCAAGTCCAGGGCCAGGATCAATGTCTATTTCTAAGAGTCAGGCTTGGGTAATAACTCAATATTAAATGCTTGGCTGGGTGGGCTTCTTTGTAATCAGCTCTGTTGTACAATCTATATTCTATTTCTAGGAATTCAGTGGCAGAAAGAAAGAACAGAGTCCAAAACACTCACGCCCTGTCTGTGGAAGGGACATGAGGTGTGCTCTTCGTGTGTGAGGGGGCTTCGCTCAGAATGACCCCACATCCTGCAGCTCCAATGAGGCTCTGTCTACATTGGGATCAAATATCACCAGGTAAAAGAAGACTCTGGGTTACAAGAGCTTCAAATCTTGATTTTCATTCCAGATGCATTCTAAAGTAAAGGAAATTTTGGTACACTATCATTCAATTTCTCAAAAATAAGTACTCTTTTTTTTTTTTTTGGTGCTGGGGATCAAACTCAGGCCTTTGTGCTTGCAAGGCAAGCACTCTAACCACTGAGCTAAATCCACAGCCCAAAAATAAATACTCTTATTGAATAAAATGTTCAAATGAGATTAATTGGCCCACGTGTAATCTATAAGACTGTTACAGCGAAAAGGAAGTTATATATTCTTTCTTTCTTTATATTTATTTATTTACTTACTGATAATTGTACTGGGAATTGAACCTAGGGCCTTCACGCTGATCTACAGCTCCACTTTTTTTTTTTTTTTTGAGGCAAAGTCATGCTAAGCCATTAGTTTGCCTAGACTTGGCTTTCTTGCCTGCTTCTTTGGGCTCTGTGGCTGGCTTGTTGATAGAGCTCGGGAGCATTGAAAACCTGCCCCTAGCAGACCACATCTGTCACCACACCGATGGTTACCACACTGCTGCATCCAAATCCCTGCGTCAGTACCTGAAAGTGGCCTTGTAGGCACAGTCACAAACCTTCCCATGAATGAGCCACCTAGGAAGTGGTGGCCTTCCCCTCCAGACGGCAAATGGTTATCATACAAACTTTTATTTTATTTTGATAACAGCACAGTCATGTTTCATTGTTCAGTTGCAGATTCAGGCCTGTTATGACATTTTATCAATTATCGATCGAATCCCCTTATGGCAGTTAATTTCATGTCTCAACTTCACTAGGTCACGGGACGCCCAGATATTTGGCTGAACGTAATTCAGGGTGTGTTTTGGAGGGTGTTTCTGGATGAGACTAACATCTGAATCAAAAGACTGAGTAGACTGGTCACCCTCCTGTGGCAGGGCCTTATCTAACCCACTGAAGGCCTAAACAGAGCAAAAGACTGAGAAACAGAGAATTTGCTCTCTGTGTCTAACAGTGGTTAAGCTGGGACCGTGGTCTTCTTCTGCTTCCAGATTTGGACTTGAATTTATATGGACTCTCTTGTTTCTCAGGCACTCAGACAAACGTTCCTGGGACTTCTCAGCCTCCACAACTGCACAAGTCAATTCCTTACAGTGATTCTGTGTATCTATCTGTCCTCTCTTCTATTGCTTCTGCTTCTCTGGTGAATCTGACGAATACGTCTCTGATAACTCAACACGGTCGTGTGTTGCTCCACTCGCCCACCACAAGCAAGGAGTGTTTATGACAGATTAAAAATGTTTTTATTAATACATGTTTGCAGTATGTAGTGTTTGCATTCTTTATAGGAGGTAGGTACATGCACTTAACAGAATGGACAAAGAAAATGTGGAACCTATATATGATAGAGTACTACTTGGTCATAAAGGATAAATCTGAGTCATTTGTAGGAAAATGGATGCACCTTGAGACTATGATGTTAAGTGAAATAAATCAGACACACAGCTTAACTATCACATAATTTATCTTATATGAGAAGCCCAAAGTATAAATAATATAAAAAAAAAGATAGGGATAGGAAACAAGGAGATAGGTCTTTTGCAAATGGCAGGTTTTTGGGATTTTTACCTCTGAAAGAACTTGGGCTCAGAGGGTTAATAACACGTCTCGTACCCCAGGGCTAGTATTCAAAGGCAGGGCTGGATTCTTGGGAAACTCGGCCTCTTTCCGTACAACTCCTGCTCTGTGGCTACTGGGTTTCAAGTGGTGCTCTCTAACTTGGACTCCCTGGATGGGGAAAGAGCTGGAGCAAGAGAAGAGAACCAGGCGGCGAGGACGCAGAGGCTGTCTTACTTACTTTTCTTATTGAGAAAAAATGTCTGACACCCAAAGCTAAAGGAGGAAAGGTTTATTTCAGCTCAGAGTTGTAGAGGTTTCCATCCATAGTCGGCTGGCTCCAAGGCAGGGCAGCACAGCAGAGGCGCATCGCAGAGGAGAAAAGGTTCCTGGCATGGCAGGCAGAAAGCAGCAGCAGCAAACACCAAGCAGCAGCCTGCCTTCCCTCTTTCACTTTATGTTCCATCCAGGGTGCAAACCTGTTGATTGATGCCACCCACACCCAGGGTGGGGCTTCCATTATCCACCCCCTTAAACCACATTCACACACCCTAATCCAGCCACCTTCTAAACTCCACACCTATGACCACATGAGGCTTTGGGGGGACCTCTAGATACAAAACATAACAGAGGCTGAAAAATCAAATCACATTTGAGATGGCAGCTGAAGGCAAGAAATGCAGAGGCCAAGTACAGGTTGTTGGGACGGGAACTGCCCCACGAGGCAAGTACTAGAGAAACAGTATCTACGGCTCCAGCTCTAGAGGGAACAAGGACAGGACTGGCTGGAAATGGGACAGAGAGGAGTGACAGAGCTCTGATGCAAAGGCAGCAGTCTTCCCTGAGGCCAGATGCTTTTCCTTTCTTCTCACCTTGCATGTGCCAGTCCTCAGTGAGTCTGGCCCAAAGCCCTGCAGGTGAGGGAACAGCAAACAGCTGACGGGCCAGTGCAGGTGGGAGCAGGGAACAGACCCTCCACTCTGGCAGAGGCTTTCTCCTGACAGGTGGCGGGGGAAGAACATGTTCCCAATCCAGCAGAGCTGGATGGAAATAGCTAAGATGAAAAACAGTCTCCATGCCATCCCTTCGGAGTCTCCACAGGCAGCGGGAAGCGGTGGGGATCTGCACCTTGGCAGGGGAGAAGGTAATCTTCCCAGACGAGACTCGACCCAGAAATATCAATGGCAGCTCCCCGACGGTGGTGGGGTCCTGGATCCAGAGGACAGTCTGACTCATAGGAATAGTCATTACAAGACTCATTCCAGCACGTTTCTTGAGGACACTTCCTGGCCCAACGCTTGGCATATGTTTCCTTCACTGGTCAGCTCAGCCATCCTGGGGTTTCCCCTTTGGTAGGTGAGGAGATGGTGTGTCAGAATGGGTCACTCGCCCACTCTGAGCAGAAGCACACTGTCCTGGTCACACTCATGTCCCATTGTTGGTCCAAAGTTTGAGGTAGAGATTTTCCTACCAAAATGTCAGAAATATGAGAGACAGAGGAAGAGGGGAATGGACTCGGTGAGCTGTCTACCTTCTGGGAAACCTCTCTCTCTCTCTCTCTCTCTCTCTCTCTCTCTCTCTGGTTTTCTATTTCAATTTTTGCAAGCTTGAAAATTATTCCCGTATCTTTCTATTTTAAAGATGACCCTTTACTCCTTTTTTTCTCCCAGAAAATATATCTTCAGTAATTTCTTCATCTTCCTCTTTAGAACAGCTTGCTTGATGATCATGCCCCATGATTCAAAGCTTTTCCAAAATGGAAGTTTTCCCTAACTGCAAAGTTCCTTATCTTGAAATTTTAGACAGTATGATTTCAATTTCCTAGTTATGAAATGCAAGCTTGATTCAATATTCCTTAATAATTCCAGCTGAATTCTATAATAGCTAAGGGACTCGGATGAGTTTCCCAGTTTGCATATTTAGTCCCCTGATTTTAGGCCAGGAGGTACAGGATCTACCAGTCAAAATATACATTATTTCTGGACCAGAAAAAATTTTAATAGTCTTTTCTCCCATACTATTAACTGAAATCTAGACTATTTAGCACTTTTAGCCTTTAGTGGGAAAGAATTCATGTGAAAACTTTTAAAGTTTTTCACCAACTGTCCTCAAAGCTTTATTTCCCATTTTTAATACATTTCACCTTTAACAAGTCAGTTTTATGAAACTTAGTTTAGGGCGCCCACACAATAGTCACTGGTGGTTCTTAAATGTAATTTTACTAGTAATACCAGGCAGACCCTTCAAAGAAACATCCAGGGTCTGTCCTGCCTCAAAGAAGTTCATTTATTCAACTGTGATACCCTTGTTCCCAAACAGGCTCTTGCTAACAAGCACAGAAGCTGGAAACACCACCAGGAAAGTACCCTGGAAAATGGTTCACAACATTCTAATGGTTTACAGATGGGTTGGGAACCTTCCTGCCATTTTTTCTTGTTTGCTAGCTTCCTCCCTTCCGTTGGGAGTTTTATTGCCTGCTTTCCTTGTTAGCCTCCTGGATGCCTGAATTAACCCACTGAGTCTTTCCAGGCTTCCATGAAGGCCTCCGGCTGACTGAAAGGGTCTAAGGTTCCAAAACTGTATTTCCCCCCCCCCCCCGATCAGGAATCGAAGATGCTCATATTAGCCAAGCCCAGGAAGACGGTTGCAAAGTACATTTCTGCAAAGATATTAAACTTACTTTAACTTTGTTTAATCCTTACAGGCAGAATGATGTCCTTGGAGACCAGAGAAGCTTATCCAGATCAGCTTTATTGGGTTGAATATCAATCAGGCGAGCTCAGGCAGCCGGTGGATCGTGTGGTTAGGAAAGCGGCGGCGTGTTAATGGTGCTGCCTGTTAGCAGCATTAACTGGTTCACAGGGCTGAGAAGGATTATTATTTGACACATGTGTGTCCTTGCTGAACTCGGAAGGCGACACTCAAATGCAACCAAAATTAACTGTCTCAGATGTCACTGATGTGGAAATAAGAATCGGCTCAGCCCAACAGCAGAAGAAAGGGCAGAAAGCCAGGAAACATCAGTGCTCGGTGGCCAGCACCCCATCTCCAGGCAAGCAGCACCCTTGTGTTTGTCCAGCCTTCTGTTTGTGTCTTCAGGGAGATGACTGCGCTTTCCCCATGCACCCCTCCTGGGGCGACCAACCACCTCGTTCACCCTGCACAGGACCCAGGCCAGCCGTGATCATCATTGTAACATGTCAATTTGACTTGGGTAGGAACTTGTTGCCAGACTTGTAATAGGAAGAGGACGAAGACTTGGCAGGATTTGGTCACTGTTATGGACCAACAAGTATGGTGTGTTTCCCAGCCCGCCTTTTACTGGGTGAGAGTTTTTAACTGTTGTGAATCTGATGCTGTACAACCATTGTGTGTTGAGTGTAAAAGGGAAATAAATGGTTTGTTTCTCTGTGTAGAGAAACCTTGTCCAGAAGTGATGGATGTGACTGTACTTCACACAGAGATCAGTGACTCAACAGGACTTCAGGGTGGCCTTCTTTGAGGAAGGGCAAAGTGTGAATGTGAGGGAAGAGGACATTCGAGTGGCCAGTAGAGGATTGTTATTAAGCTTCCCTTCACTAAAACAAATACCCAAGACAAGCAGCTGAGAAAGACAAAAGGTTTAGCTTGACTTACAGGTTTGGATGTTTCAGTCCATACTTGGTTGGCCATGGTTTTCAGCCGAGGCAGCACAACATGGTGGGAGCACGTGGTAGAACAAAACCATCCACCTCAAGGCCAAGAACATAAAGAGAGAAAGAGGAAGGGGCCAGGATCCTACTCCCCCCTTCACAAGCAGGTCCCCAGTGACCTGAAGACACCCCCTACACACACTAGGCTGTGTCTCTTGAAGGTTTCACAACCTCCTGGTGTTGCTATTCAGGAGAACAAGCCTTCAACACGTGGGCCTTTAGGAACATTTAAGATCCAAATTGCAGTAAGAGCACTATGACAAGGGCTGCTCCTTGTTCCCCAGTACATCCTCCTTTTCTTAGCAGAATCCCCAGCTGTAGCTGGATAGACCACTGTAGAATGAGGAGTACATTGCCAGCCTCCTTGCTGCTAGGAGAGGCCATGCAATTAAGTTCTGCTTAATAGGATGTGATAGAAGTGACATGTTCACCTACTGGGTCATACTCTAAAAGGGAGTGGCATGCTCTTTTCCTCTTTCCACCTGCCCAATAACTAATATACAGATCATGCTAAGCCATCAGGGAAGGGACAGTGGACCAACATCTTAGAGATGTCAAGGGACCAATTGGACAGGAGGATTCTGGGTTTCCAACACAGTGAACTCACCAAATCAGCCCTGGACATTATTTGAGAGAGAAAAATAAACTTCTATTCTATTTCAGCCACTTTATATTGGTCTTGGTTAGAGCAGCTAGACATTACAACTTACTATTACAAATATAGTGTGAATACATGTCCATGAAGATACTTGTTTCAGAATTAAACCTCCCAAGTTGAGGACTGAGACTACTCGATTCTGGCTGTGTGTTGGGAACTGTAGGAAACACTGGAGACAGTCACTAGGGTGGCTAGCCCATGTCTCTGCCTGGCTGTCCTTCCCCAGTCCTCTGTGCCCACACAGCTTACTCTGGAAGCATGGCCCCATCCAGGGTCCTCCTCGTTCTGGCCAGCAGATGAAAGACACCAGCGGCCTCGGTCTCACAAAGCACAGCAGAACCTGAAATGAGCTGTCTCTTGTGCAGCTGCTGTTATCTAGGGCACAGCAAGATGACCAGGCCTCTGTGCCACCATGCCAGGGGTGAGTGTAGAGCAGTCTTGGGAGCACCAACACTTGTGCCCAGCACCCCTAACCTTGCCCCAGTGCCCTAGTCTTCAGCAGCTCAAAGGTCAGCCTCTCATCATCCAGGTAGGAAGGCTCCCTAGAACCTCCCTCCAATGGCAAATCTGGTATCTGTGAGGGTTCATTGGACACTAAGTATGTAAGTGATTAAATACTTTTAATTACCTTTGTCTGTAGGCACCAGGGTTTATTTTCCCATCTACTTCCCCTGCCTGTTATTCCTTTTCCCTGTTGGAGCTGGGACACTGTCTCCAAGCCCAGTCTGAGAGTCTGCCACAGTTTCACAAGTGCCCTCTTCCTTGGGAATATTTGCGTCCTGCCATGAAGGAAAAGGATGCTGAATGCCATTTACCTGCCTGCCGATGTGACTCCTACAGTGTGCGGATTGTTGAGAGCTTTAGATTCAGAAGGCACGGATTCAAGTCCCAATTCAATCATTTAAAGTAATGAATGTAGCCTTGGAAAAATGTAAACCACTCTAAGATTCAGTAGCATTCTCTTCAAAATCAAGGGAACAGCACTTACTTCACAGAGTTGTTGGATGAATTAAACAGCTCATGCTAAGTAGTGAGGGAATTCTTGTCAATCAGACCCCTCGCCCTGAGCTCACCATCCACCCGGCTAGGACTCTGGGGCTGCGGAACTGATTCTCTCTCAGTAATCATCTTCACAGCCAAGATTCTTTTCTACCCATCTGCTCCTGGATTTTGTCCCTGTTCAGCCTGACAGTGTTGCTACCTCCCAGGGAGAGTGCCCAGACCCATCCAAACCAGGATGGCCTTCCTCAGTGTGTTTCCTGAATCAGTGGGAGAACCCACAAATGAAGTATGGCGGAGGTCCCCAACCTTTTAGAGACCAGGGACCAGTTTTGTGGAAGACAGTATTTCCACAGTTTGGGATGACTCAGAAGAGCTCACAACCTGGATCACCCGTGTGGCACTTCACAGTAGGGCTCGCGCTCCTGTGAGAATCGGATGCCCAGCTAATCTGACAGGAGGCAGCACTCAGGGATGAAGTGAACCATATAGGAGAATTAACAGCTCACAGGAAGAAGTCAGGGATGGAGCCTCAGTCACTTGCCTGCCACTCCCCTCCTGATGCGTGGCCCAATTCCTAATAGGCCGCGATACTGGTGCCCCGGAATTGATAGTATCTATTGTTTTCAAAGAAATGCCAAGATCTCCTCTAAGCCAAGATAGAGTTGTGCTCCCACCTCCCACTTCCTTGACCCTCAGTGTCACTGTGAGGAAGTACAGGAGTCAGTGGCATGTCATTTCTCCATTTTCTCACTCCCAATGACATCCGGGAACTTATTTGAAGAGAAGTGCACCGGGAAGGACATCCATGTATGCTTCTGAGTTCTGGGATTCACCCAAGACTGACTCCATGCCGGCCTCCGAGGCAGCTGTGCGTCAGTAAAGCAGGCTGTGCTTGCTTTCTTGGTGAGACAGACTCACTTCACCAGCCCTCGGAGGCCCGCCCTGCAGGAAAGGAAGGAGGGACAAGGAGAGGAGTGCCACCAGGAATCTCCCCACTAGAAAGGGATTCCCAGGCCCTGGCACAAAACCCAGCAGCAGCTGGTCTTTCCCTGGAAACAGCACTGGCCTCCAAGAGCAGATAAAACAAAACAAAACAAAAAAGCAGAACTAATAATAGAAGAACTTCCTTCTATTAGACCTGTGATTATGGCACTTGTTCCCTGAGCTAGGACAGTGCCACTTGGTCTTCCTGGAGCCTTGCCTCTCAGCACAGCCCTAGGGTTTGGTTTGGTTTAGTTTCTGCAGTACCGGAGATTGAATTCAGAAGTTTTCTACCACTGTGCTACCCCCTCAGCCTTTTTAAATCTTTACTTCGAAACAAAGTCTCACTAAGTCCTCCAGATAGAACTCAAACTTGTGATCTTCCTGCCTCAGCTTCCCTTAATGCTGGGATTATAAGCATGTGTTTATGACAAAGAAATATGTTTATGTGCTCTGCTCCAGTGATCAGCTCAGTCTTGCCTTAGGGAGCTGTATAAATACAGAAAAACCATCTATCTTCTCCTTGTTGTTCTCTATTCTCAGGTATAAATATCAAGACCCGAAAAAATGTTCCCATCATTTTAGAAAGGGGTGGGAATGAACACGTTTTTAGGAAGGCTGGAATAACAAAGAAGGAAAAGAAAGTAATTTGGTGAAAGAAGGGTGAAAAATCAAGGTAGATGGAGAAAAGCGATTTATTAGGAAAGAACCAGTGAGTGGTTTTGTATAACCAGACACACACAGGCCAACAGCACCCTCCAGGGCTTATGTGTCCAAGAACACACCCACTCCCATATCTGCTCTGGGAGTGTGCAAGGGATTTGGGTAGTTGAACGAGGAGTCTGAGTTCGTCGGGGAGGGGTTACAAATGTAATCAGAATATCTCTCCGTGACTTGCCTCCCGCTTCCACACCTGCTGCTTTTGTGGCACACATGCAGTGTCCATGGAGAGGTGCTGAGCCACAGACTGTCCCCAGGGATGGCCTCTCTCCCCTTCCTAATCGCACAGCTCTGCTCTGGGTGGAGGCAGTGTTCCTGTAGTGTTGGCCTCCATGCGCCAAGGCACTGGTGGCCCAGTCTAGAGGGCAGGCATGGCTGGTGAGCAGACCGAGCATCAGTGTGGCTAAGGAATCCAGGTCTCCTCTGGGTGCTGCTCCCCTGAGACCTGGGCCTGCCTTCCATGTCTTCCCCAAGCCAGGCACCCGGTAGAGGGGAAAGAGACAGCATTTATTTGGCAGTTAACTTTCTTCAGTGTTGGGAGCCAATTAATTACAGGTGTTTTACAGCCCATTCCTCTACATTAGTTACATGGATCTGTAAGGATGGAGAGCATGTCCTAGCATGGTGGCTTTCACTCAGGTAGAGTTTGAGGCAAGATAGGTGAGCTTTGTTTCTCTGTTCTTCATCCTACTTCACCATTCTCTCTGCCCTCTATCTATGGAAATGTGACTTCCATCTGTGGCAAAGGAACATGAAAGTTTGCCAGAATCTCCCCTGCTGCAGAGCTTCTCTCTGGCCAAATATGACTCAATCAGGTCTTAAGCAAAAGACCTGGAACATCGTTCACTTCCAGAGGCCTCATGCCAAGCACAGGATGTAAAAGCTCACTGCTTACTCTCGCTGCCCACTTCCGATCTCACACAAGACAAATCTCCCCTCCACTCTCAGATGACCTTCCCTTTAGAGCACAAAGGCACCAGCTCACTATGGGCTCAGTGTTGCCAACAATCACAGATTTCCACACCATGGTGTCGCCTCCTTTTCCCTGGAGATCATCCCAAACTTTCTCTCACCTTGGAATATTTTTGGGCCCTGGGAACTGGACGCGAATGGCGAAAAGAAGGATTCAAATTAGCTGGATTTCTTTTGGTGCTTCTTTAACACTATCTAACCTTCCTTTGGCACTGTAGAAATAGAACCATGATCACTGTGTACAGTGTTGTACACAGAAGATGCATAAGTGATGTCTTAGTCTGTTTTTTTTTTGTTGCTATGACACAATACCTGAGACTGGGTAATTTATTGCAAAAGAGAGGTTTATGGTGGCTCACAGTTCTGGAGTCTGAGAGCATAACTCCAGGATCTGCTCAGCTTCCAGTTAGGGCCATGTACTGCTCCATGCATGGCAGAGAGTAGAAGAAGAAGCAGAAAGAGTATGAAGAGGAGATGGAAAGGGAAAATTTCTCATAATAATAGCCTGTTTCCTTGAGATAAACATTCATTTACTCATGGAGGTAGATGTCACCCACTCTTCAGAGAAGAAAGGCACCAGGATTGCCAAAGTGAGCTAATGAGAAGGACGTTGTCTGTTCTCCACTGCCAGAAGGAGGGGTTAATCCTTACAGGGATGTGTAGGGGCCTGTCCAATAGGAAGGAGGCCATGGCCTGAGGCTTTCTCCCTATTTTGAGCTCCAACGTAATAAACTGTAGCCCAACTTAGCATGGAAACAAAGCAGACCTAACCTAAGAATCTAGTGTGGTTACAAGCAGCTGAGCTTCAGCCAGTCACAAGCTGCTAAGGGATCAGACCATGACCAAGAAAGCAAATGCCCAGCTGTAGCCCATCAGGTGGCTTCTTTACTGGGCCTCTGCGGTGGGCAATAAAAGCTCACTGGTCACCTCTCCAAGCCTCTTCTGTTTCCTAGTGCTGCCCGGTTCATGAATCATTCCTTGAGCAGATAAATATTTAAACTTAATTTGTCTAAAGTACTTTTTTAATAGACCCAAGACCATAATGCCCACTTGCATGATTCTTTCTAGAGGTGGGGTTGGTGGAGGGAGACGAGGGGCAAGGTTGACAGAGACAGTGATACTGGCCTGGCCCTTGAAGGCCGGGATGTGTCTGGACAACGGGAACACGTGGGAAGCAGGGACTGAGGGAGGGATGGGCTTTTCCGGGAGAGGAAAGTTACAAGCAGAGGATGGAAGGGAAGACACGCAGAAAGCAGTGACCTATCTGAGGTGGGGTGCGGAGGTGGTGAGGGGTGGCCCCAGAGCCACACAGACACAACGGGCTGACCGCTGCACACCTGGCTGGGGAGGTGCCCCGGAGGCAGATACAGGCCTTCCAGAATTTTTACTTTGGAAATGACATAATTATACCAGCAAGCTGGGAAAACTAACCCTAGCAGAGGCATTTATCTCACATGTTAATAAACTACAGGAGACTAAGTATCTGCTGTCACTTCTGGACCCAATCCACTTATATGAAAGTGGTACCACTGTGGGGAAAATGACGGTGTCTTGGAGGTGCCAAATAAAGGGCCGTGCCTTATGATTATTAGTCCAGGGTGTCCTTCGGCTTCCTACCAAGCTGAGGACAGGTATGAGGCGTGCTTTCCCCTGCGGCCCAGCTGGAGGTCCGCAGCCCCACCTCACTCCTGCAGGCATTGTCAGGGAGTTCTCCACCTGGGGTTCATGAGACTGAAGAGCATTTTCTGGGGCACATAAAGTCCCTGTCAGCTAAGCAGCTCCGGGAGGGATGCCTCCCCCAGGGGAGGCTGCCAGCAGTGCCCCCAGTCCTCTCCTGTCTGCCTGCTCTCCCCTCCTCGTGTGCTCTACCTGCCCCTCTCTCTAGGCCTGGCCCTGTCCTAGTGCGAGAGGCCGGAGAGAAGGCCAGGCGGGCACCTTGCTCTCACACAGAAGGCTCTCACTAATCCCACCCATGTTGAATCTTTGTCTTTGCCATTAATTTTTTTCTTAATTCAGAAAGAGGCATCTTTTTCTCTGCTTTCTACTCTCATTTGCCCTTTAGGAAGAATCCAACCGCTTAATGAAGGGAGGAACAAAATGGGAAAAAGAAAGATTGAAGAAAATCGGTATCCCATTCCAAAAATATTATGCTATGGTAAAAGGATTTTTCAAATGTCATTGACTTTTATTCATATGCCTATTTATTAAATGCATGAAATGCAAAACTCTTATAATTCAGCAAATACTTTCCTATGGGCTTTTAAACTTATCCAAGTCAGCAGAGCACAGGTATTAATAGGCCAGTAGATATAAGTAAATCCGTCTGAATCTTAATTAATACAGTTCTATGGCACACAGATAAAACTTCAGAGTGTTTATTACTATCAGTCAGCTGGCTGGTTCCTCCTCAACGACATCACTACTCTGAGTAATTGTGCATAGCATGAATCATCTTTTTAATTTTTTTTCTGAATAAAGAACTCAAGATAGAGAGATAATTCACTTCATCTTTCATCTCCAAATCCTAATCCAGTCTAAGCATATTCATATCTTTTTAAAATAGTCTCTTAAGACTCCTTCAGCTTTCTAATTATTTCTTATCCAAAAAATTGCCCAGTTCTAAATAAATCCCTCCCAGTATAATACCTGGTCCCATCAACTCTGTCCTGTCCTGGATGCCTATCAGTTCTAGAGGCTCCGGCACCAAAGCAATGAAGCGAGGCAGCTCTGCAGGGATTTAGACCCCTTGCCCAGCCCTGAGGTACCAGGCCTGCTGGCAAAGTCTCCAAGGCGCTATGACACTCTTCTTGCACCAGAGTTAGCTCCCTGAGGAAGTTCTGGAAGGTTTTATTTCTTCCTTGCTAGATGAGATGGTCCAAAATGGTGGGAGAGCTGCTGTAGGTGTGGCCCCCAGAGGCTCCCCCAGTGACACACACAGTTCTATTATTCCAAGATGGACGCACAGCATGACAGTTTTTGCATTTTTAATCTTAATCTCGGATCTTCACTGGGTTTGATGAGAACTTTTCCAGGACCATGAAAGCCAGTGAAGTTCTATTGGAGATTCTTGTTTTTGGCATTTCTCTTATTATTTTTTTAGTATGCTTGATTTTCCCCTTAAAGTGGTCTTTCCAAAGTCATCTGTAAGTGAAGCAGATAGTCACATGGTTTGGGGACAGGTAGAAGAGCCCTTGATCACTTCAGAACACCACGCTTTCGCCACTGAGTGGCCATCTTTGTGCATGCACGTGTGTGTGTGTGCGTGTGTGCGTGTGTGTGTGTGTGTGTGTGTGTGTATGTGTTCTAAAACTCACCAGCGGGGCTGGGGATTTAGCTCAGTGATTAGAGTGCTTACCTTGCCTGAGTTTGATACCCAGCACCAAAAAAAAAAAAAAAAAAAAAATCCACCAGTGAATCACTCACTTGAAATTAATATGATATATATATATATATTTGGATTTTTGAAGAGTTTTTTTAAGAGTACCACTAACAATCCTAACTGATGAAGTCATTCTTTCTTCAAGTATGAGAATTCTCTGGAATACTCTTTAAAACTGCAGTTTTCTGGATCCTACCCCAGGCCTACTAAATCAGAATCTCAGGCAGGAGAGGCCAAAGATCTGTGCTTTTAACAAACACTCTAAGTGATTAACAGCCCTAAAGTCTGAAAAACTACTGGATTAAATATTAAAATATCCTAGTACTAACTGGGCATGGTGGCCCTTTCCTGTAATCCTGGCACTCCAGGAGGCTGACACAAGAGGATGGCAAGTCCAGCCCCAGCCTGGGCAACATAAAGACTTAGCAAAACCCTATCCCCCCAAAAAAATAAAACTTTAAGGTGGGGGGTGAGGGGTTGGGATGTAGTTCAGTGTGACAGCCTTGGGTTCAGTCCCCAGTACCAGGAAAAAAAAAAAGAGTAGCATTATTACCTTGGTTTATGTAATCTACACACACACACACATACACACAAACGCTGTAGTCTCTCTCCAGGTTAGTTTTCATGTGCACTTACATTCAAAGCAACAATCTGGAGCCACAAGCCATGAAGAAATTCTTTTAAAGCAGATACCATCACAATGATTTTTTCAAAAAATTTACATCAATTTACATCAAATAATTTACATCAACTCTCTTGGAGCCTCTCTCCCATCCTCTAATTTCTTATTCACAGGAAAAAAGTAAAGTTATTAAAAAAATTTCCCTTTTGTACACTGAAAAATAAAAGCTACAAAAGGAGTTTTGGATAGTTGAAGAAACGTGAATATGAGCTGTACATTAAATACATTTAATGCTATTGTAGTTGTATATGACTGTGGTCTGTTTGTGCATATGAATATCCTTAGTCTTAGGAGATACTGACTGAGCATTTAAGCATAAAGCATCATGATGCTGTTGATTCATTTTCGAATGGCTCAGAAAAAAAGCCACATATCTGTGTGTGTGTGTGTGTGTGTGTGTGTGTGTGTGTGTATGTGTGTGTATACAGTCATACAGACTGAAAAATTACAGTCCTGTAGACACTTCCAGGGGACTCTTGGTCCTATTTCACTTTTAGGTAGATGCACAGTGGGGAGTCTGATGTCTCTGGTAAGGAAAAGCCATGAGAACACCCAAGAACAAATATGTTTTATTTAGCATTCAGCCTATTCATCACTGAAATTCCTTCTCCTAAAGCCACTGTTCTCTTGTATATTCTCAGTTTCAGATTAGATCGTGCAATCCTCAGCATCATAGAAACATTCCCCTTCTAAAAAATTAAATTTATTTTAAATGATAGGTAAAAATACAAAAATTGTATATACTATTGGATTTCCATGTGATGTTTCAGTGCACAAACCATCATATATTCAGGTTAAACATATCTATGTCTTTACAGCATAAACATTCAAAATCCTTTCTTCTAGCTTTTTGAAATACCCAGTACACATCACTATCTATAGCCACCCAGCTGTGCCAACGCACAGCAGAACTTCTTACTCCTATCTAACTGCAACTTAGTACCCATTAGTCAATCTTTCTCCAGCCCTCCTTCCCTACTTCTGGTCATTATCACTTTATTCTCAATTTCTATGAGATAATTTTTTAGGTTTTATATTGAGTGAGATCATGTAGCATTTGTCTCTCTGTGCTTGACTTAATTCACTTAATATAATGATCTCCAGTTCCATCCATGTTATCCCAAAGGGCAATATTTCATTCTTTTTTATGGATGAACAGTATCTGGTTGTGCACATGTACCATGTGACAGTTAATCTTGATTATCGATTTTGATTGGCTCAAGAGCAAATTTTGAGGGATGCCTAGGAGAGCAGCAAAGAACACTTGCAGATGAGTATGGGTGGGTCCTGGAGGCATGACCTGGAGGAGTATATCTGGTCCCTGGCCACTTCCTCTCTGGCACTATTTTCAACCTGCTTACTGCTCCCTGGATGCCTTGAGTTGAGCAGCTCTTTTCAGCCACATCCTTCTGCCATAATGTTTCTGCCGGGAAGCCAGCTGATCAGGGACTGAACCCTCTGAAACCATGCACCCAAATAAAATTCTCCTTCTAGCTGCAGGTGTCAGGTATTTTGTCCCAGCAATGAAAAGCTGATCAATACATATCACATTTTCTTGATTCATTCATCAGTCGATGGACATTAGACTGAGTAGAAACATGATTGGCCAGCAAGAAAAAGCTTAATAATGGTCTGGAGTATGCTAGTGCTAAACCCCCACCTCCCTTAAATAGCAGCATTTTAGAAAGCTCAAAGACAACAGGCCCAGAACCACAGAATCAAGTAGAAAGATGAGATGCAGCATCCTGCAGTCATTCTGGAACATTAAATAAAACAGGAAGCTAGAATTTTCTATTTTCTTAGTGCTAAATGAATCTTCATTAGCAATACCATGATAAATGTCATGGTAATTAAATGCTCTCTAATCATATGTGTGATACCCAAAAAGCAACACCTCAGTGTAGAACCACAGGGAAGGAGCTGGGTCGAGGGAGCAGGAAGTGGGGAAGCTCCCATCAACAGACATGACACAAGAACTAAGATGAGACAGAAAACCTAGAAGAGACTGTATCTGACTAGGGCAGATACTCTTCTCTTAACTGTACTTGGAAGGTTGCACTTTCTTATTCCTTGGTGAGGAGGAATTAGACAGAAGTATTAGAAACTAACAATGGCAGACTGGCAGGCAGAATAGCTACCTAATTGCTAGAATCTGTGTATGCTTCAGAGATGAGGGTGATTCTCCTGGAAAATCTCAGTGGACCCTAAATGTAATCGCAGGGCCCACATACGAGAGAGGCAAGAAGGTCAAAGAGAAAGAGAAAGCCGTGTGAGGATGGCAGCAGAGATGAGAGTGATGTGGCTACAAGCCAAGGAAAGACTGACAAGAAACAGCTTCTCCTCTGGGGTCTCCAGAGGGACCCAGACCTGCCAACATCCTGCTTACAGATTTCTAGAGTCTATATCCGACCTCCAGAGCTGTAAAAATCTATTATATATCTCCAACCTCCAGAATCTACGTTGGACTTCCAGAACTATAAGAGAATAAATTGGTGTTTTTAGAGCCACTAAGTTTGTGAAAAGTTGTTGCAATGACAGAAGGAAATGAATACAGGAACCATGTCAATGCTCTCTGTGTGTGGTTATGCTTAAATTGGCTGACAGCAGACTCAAGTGCTGTCTGTATAGGTTCCATATTCCCCATCAACCTCCAGTTTTTGTATTTTCATAAAATTTTGTATTATAACGAATTCTATCAAGAACTGATATAGACTATAGAGAGATATCTGGCAGGTATAAACCCACCTTCTACAGCAATCAGTGCAGACCCAGAAGGTGAGAAGAGAGAATGACTCCATCGGCCCTCTCTTCTCTAGTAGGGGCAGCCATCCCGACTCAGAGCCCCAAGCCCTTCTCTGGCTCCCATCTGACCGGACCTCTCCAGGCATCATGGGGTTCTAGAACACTGGAGAGACAGACTACTTTTCAACAGGGGCCAAAGGAAACAGTGGGATGCAGTTTGATGTAGTAGAGACCGTTATGACTTATAAATGCCAAACTATTTCATTTGAAAATCAGAAATAGAAATACTTACTTACTGACCAACCTTTTTTATGGTCAAAATCAGGTTATGGAAATAAAGTCTCTGACATGGCAGGTATTACACTTGTAGCTACTACAACTGTGAATAGCTTTCCCAAGTCCATACAGGGTATTACTGTGCAGAAGAGGACTTCTGGTTCCTGTGTCCGTCCACGATGCTGGTTCTAGCAAGCCAGACATGGTGCCAGCTCAGGGTACACCAGGCTGCTTCACATTTCCTTGTAGGACAGCAATTTGCAAGGCTGTGCATCAGTATGATCCCTTTCTGGTGCCCACGACTGCTCCCCACGCTGCCTTTGGCTCATTGAGTCAAACATTTGTTGGACACCAGCTGTGAGAGGCATGGTGGATGATTCAGGCTGGGTGGGAGGACTCAGCGAGCCAAACAATGCTGCCCCTTAGAGAAAGCGTATTTCAGTGTGTCTAGACAAGAAGACAATTGATGTAGATGGTGCAAATAAGTGGTGAGATTAAGAGGAGCAAAAAGAGGTGCCATGACCAGTTCATGGAGAAGTGAAAGGCTTCATATGGCTCCCCCAAGATAGCAGTGATTTAAGTGGACTCTGGAGATGGCAGGACAGTATGATGACAGATGGTGAGGGCTGAGGGGTGTGCACCAGGAGAAAGGAGCCTGCTCAGATGAGGGCGAGCAGTCTGCTGTGGCTGGAATTTAGGCACACAGTGGATGTGCTCACATCCACTCCTCTCCACGGGCAAACACTGTTTCTCATTAGGATGGTTCTACTTTGTTCCTTAAGGTCAGAACAGGGCACTGGGAAGGGAAAGGTGTTTAAAGAGATGCTTGGCCACCTCTCTGCCCTAGGTGTAACCAGCAATAAACATGAAGCTGATTTTTCACTCTAATGAAAGGAATGGCTTGAGCTGCTCCTTCGTAAGCAATTATAGAACTAGTGAGTGCTCATAAGAGTGAGAAAAATCCAGAAGAGATAATTTTGTCACTGAGGAAGGCTTCCCAAGTACCCCTTGGTGGCAAGAGAGCTATAAAGGGGCCATGGCGATTTCCAGGAAAGCCTAGGCCCTGCCCTCCCTATGCACAGGAACCAGACGTCATGTGCTGGGGGACTCCCGGTCAGGACCGTCTGGACCCCATCAGGAAGCTTCCCTGCAAGGGCAGGTGATCTGCACTGGTGACCAGAGGGCTGAGGGCTGAGGTTCGTGTGAGGGGACTGGTCCCAGCAGAGCAGGAGCGTGATGCTCAGGCCCCGCCAGACCCATGAGGCTAGCACAGAGCACTACCTGGAACAAATCCCTTGGAATGTGACTGTGAGCTTAAAGAGACAAGAATCTTGGGGCTTAATATATTTGGGCTCTATCACAGGCAGAGTCAGGAGAGCCAGGTTGGATGCCCCTCTTCCTCTGCAGAAAAGAGTCGTCTGCCAGACAGCCAGGGCCACTCCTCCGGGTAACAATGACACCCTTCTGGGTGTAGAAGCAGTTGTGCTGAGCAACTGACAGGACTTTCCAGTTTTCCCTCTGCCTGTTATTTGGAAGTGGAGCTCAATTCTTAGGACTCACTAAATACCCAGGATTGCCAGATTTGAAGAATGATGCAGGGTCACAAGGGGAAAAGGCAGGACTAAAGGCTATGCCATGTTATCCTTGTGCTTGGAGAAAAGGTAGAGTATTTGGCTTCCAGCGTTTGAGTCGAGATTTCAAGATGGCAGAGTTTGGACACTTACCTGCATCCGGGCGATTGCCTCCACACGGTGAATTCCCCAAAGCAACTCCGCCTGGTAAGCATCCTCATCCAGCTCTGAAATGCCTGTTGAGGAGGACCTTGATGAGCAAGTACTTGTTAAACATCTTTAAAATCTTTCCTATAACCGGATCTATGTGTATTATATTAAATTCATAAGTGAAACTCTTGTCAATTTGTCTCATTTATATTTAATCCTAGATAAAGGTCTTTCTCTTCCACAGCTTCTTGTCACATATTATTTTTTAATCATCTAATTTAACAACAAATTACGCTGGTGTGGAAGAAAGCAGATGAATGTAGGGGAGATGGGGCCAACTTCAGTCTGTGTTCTGAAGTTCAAACCAGGGTGCTGGCTTGGCATCTGGCCATGTCTCGGGAGCCTCAGATTCCCTGAGATCAATAACCGTCCTTTCTCACTAGACGCCTCGTCTCCAATCTGTCTCCCCAACTGTACAACTCACTGCCTTCAAAGAGAGACGGATCCCGGGCTGGGGTGTGGTTCATGGTGTAGCATTTGTCTAACATACACAAGGCCATGTTCAATTCTCAGTCCCGCAAATAAAAATAAATAAATGAAAGTGAAAGATGGTTTCTCAGACCCTCAGAGTAAGAACGGAACAGGGCCGCAGAGAGGCTGGCCTTGGATACCTTCACCTTGATGGTTACTGTCTGAAGAAACCACAGGAAGAACAATGGCAATGGCCTGGGGCTGCTGACCTCGGGGGCCTTGTCTCCCATTTTGTCAGGGAGACGCAGGCAGACAGCTGCTGCAGGCATGTTTGTGTATATGTAAATATCCATATACATACTGTGAACTCGGAGAGCAGTCTGGCCATCTGCCACAAGTGCGGCGTGGCTCCACTCTGCCGTCCGCGTCGCAGATGGAGATGGGCCAGCGCTGCGCCGCACGGCCCAGCCTGAGATTCTCATGCACACAACAGTCCCTGCCACATTATTGCAACATACAGAAAACACAATTCAAATGAAATCTTGTCTTACGGTCCCATTGTTCTAAATGGGGCGGGAATCGCCGAAGTGTTGTTAAGAGGAGGAGGCTGGAGGTACCCAGACAATAGGACAACAGACCGCCTTTCTCTCTCCGCCCAAAGCTCTTCTGCAAACTCTACCAATAACTCTGCCTCTCAGATCCAAACCAAGAGCCCACTGAAAAGTTCCTACTTCAGATCGCAGAGATGAAAGCGCACAGCCCAAGAGGGTCCCCAGTAAATCCTATTGTTCCTCCTGCTGCTCTCCCTCCCTTCTTCAGCCTCAAAGCTGGCTGTCTTAGCTTTTCTGTCTCACTGGATTCTCACTCCTGCTGCCTCGTTTCCATAGAATCACAGAAGTCAAAGCTAAAAAAGATTTGCATGATATTTCCCTTCGCACCAACCCCCAAGGGCAAAATGTTACCAAACTCCTGCTCTTCAATCCACAGCAGACGTTTCTGCTGGGAGTTGGGCTGAAAGCACCAAGTCGCTCAAGATTATTAAGTTCTGTCGTCTTCATTGGACATGGCAGGCATAGGATGACTACGGTAACAATGTCTCCTTCCAAAAAACTTTCATCAGTTTGCTTAGCTTTCATTTCCGGCTCCAGATGGGAAGCCTCACGCATCTTTCTAAGCACCTCGTGATGTACCCTGTCACGAACCCGGCAGGGCCCACCACGAGCCAAGGAGGCCAGGGCAGGACACTGGGAGGCAGGCAAATGCCACAGAACCCAGTCTCAAACTTTAGTCCCCGGGTCCATGGCAAGCAAGCCACTTGCTCCAGAGCTGACAATAATTCCGAGCATCTGCCTTGCAAGTTTGTTGTCCTGTGACCCATGGCTGCGTCACAGGCTCTCCCTTCCTTCCCCAGAACAAACAGTGTCTGTCTTTTGTAGCATTCTTTGGGGCTCTGATTTGGTCAGTTAATATGGTCAATTAACCTTTAAAATAAGATTACTGCCAGTAATACCAGTTACTCAGGAAGCTGAGACAGGAGGATTGAAAGTTCCAAGGCAGGCTGGGCAAATTAGTGAGACTCTGTCTCAAAATTAGAAGGGGCAGGGGCTGGGGGTGTAGCTCAGCATGCCCTGGGTTCAATTGCCAGTATTAAAAAATAAACAAATGAATAAACAGTATGACTAAAGTGTTAGGATTTTTTTTGTAGATGACCAGGTTGCATAGTACCTTTAATATTTTAATATCAAATGCCTTGGAATGATAGAAATGCTGAGAGCTAACCAGAGGAAAAAACCTATTTAAAAGCTCAAAATAAGGATAGTAGATGACCATCAACTAGATGGTGGGCTCTTGTATTTATTTTTAAATAATGTAAGTGGTGATATTAAATTGATTTCTGCAAATTTTACATTGTCTCATTTTCCCGTCACAGTTGGAAAAATGGTAAAGTTCCAGAAGTGGTCCCAAATAAGCAGACAACAGAGACAAGACAATGTCCCCAGCCTTCCAGTCTGTTGGTCTGGAGATGTGGGTTTGTCACATGGCCAAGGACGAGTCCTTCTTGGTAGACTGGCTCAGGAGGGCGGCGTGGCCCACTGACTCTGACCACGCACAGGGAGAAGGTTTATGCACAAAAAACACATGCTTTACCATGTGCTGTCCAATTTTGAAGTGGTAGTCATTTCGTCTCCACACCAGTCTGGAAATCAGCCCTGTTAAGAATCATGATGAGACCGTATTGATTGCTTCTCTAAGCATCTCTTCAAGGGATTCTCTAGACACACTTGACTGAGCTGACTTTAATTTAAGCACTTTGCTATCTAGAGATTCTATCAGTCTAGCTTTGTGAAAATTATGACATTAAGGCCCTGGCTTCCCTAAGGAACTCACAGCACTAATGTTCTCAATGTCCTGAGATTCCCAGCTTAAAAGAGGGCTGGGTGAGCTTGCCTCTCCGTCCCAGGCAAGCCCAGCCTGACCAGCACCTTCTCAAGCATGCTCCCTAGCTCGCCATTCTCTCCTCCATGAAAAGCAACAACATACATATGACGAAATCTAAGACTACATACCCAGCACTCCAAACAGGTCCCCTAACCCTGTGGAACAGCTCTCCTGTCTACAAAGAGGAAGGAGCAACTCGAAGGAACTACAGCCCCTCCACCATAGTTCAGCTTTTAAAGAAGTATTTTTTTTTCACCAATACACATTATTTGTACACATTTATGGTGCACAGTGTGATGCTTTGATTGGTACATACATAGAGTACCAGTTAATTCAGGGTAATTGGTATGTCCATCATCTCAAACTTCATCATCTTTTTGTGGTGAGTACATTCAAAACCCTTTCTTCTTACTATTTGGAAATATACAGTGTCATTTTTTAAAAAATAAAAATAAAAATCCTTTTTGATGGCTCCAGAGAAGGTAATTCCAGCTAATGTCTGTTGGGCCGTGTTTGATTCACTGACAGTGGGCAGACCAGGAATTACGGGGACATGGAAGAAATAGATTTTCAACCCCTTTATTTTGTTGAAACTATTTCTTCTCATAGTGCGAATGGAATTTTAGAAATGATATCTAAAGCACAGCAGGAAAATAAATGTAAATCTAGTGGTAGGAAATTCTTCCCTCCAGGCACCATTCGAAAGCCAAACTCATTTGAGAGAAGTTGCGGGATTGGGAGCAACTGTGAGGGCTCTGTCCAGTGGCATCCAGGTGACAGGCAGAGCGCTGGGGACCTTGGCCTGTGGCTGTGAGTCAGCCCTGGAGATGCCTGCTGCAGACAGCATTCAGCCTTGTTGAGATGACCTCTGGGGGTGTGTGGAGGTGCCTTTCCTGTTGCGGATGCTTTCAGGGTATTTGGTCATGTCATTTGTTCCATTAATTATTTTTTTTTTAAGGGAGAAAAATGCAGGAAGCAAATGTCAACACCAGAAAGGATTTTTTAAGCCCCATTCCTCCCACCGCAAGTGACATTGCCCATATCAACACTTACCCATACTTTGGTAATGCTTTTGAGAGAAATTACCCAAAAATGACAATCCAAAGTTTCTACTATTTCACGAGGCTTTTACCAAACATCGACTTTGATTTCACAACTCTGAACACAAGGAGTCATGGCCACACTTCTAAGCGTGAGGCCTGTTGAGACATGGATGGATAATGTTGCCGAGAAACAAGAAGTTGGCGGGCAAGCAAAGAATAAAATGGAACCTCAGATAACAACTTCTGTGAGAAGCTGGCCCCATACTGACATGAGCTCCTGCTCCAACGTGGGGCCATTTAAATCACCCACCCCCAAAGGGGTACACAGACTGTCAATAATGAAAAGTTCTTTGAGGGATAAGCTGCTTATAGCAAGACATCAGGAAACAGCTGGCGATGGAAAAGAGGTTGGAGGAAATGGTCAACTTTCAGGTTACCCTTAGAAAGAACTGAAAGCTAAAACTCACCTAAAATCATCATGTGATAATCCTTTCCCACTGCATCAGTGGGAGGCATTGAAGGTTGTGAGTATTTTGTTGGTTGGTTGGTTGGTTGTTGAATTTGGGAGACAGAAGCACAGGGGAAGGTAACACAAGCGATGAACTAATGCACCTGAAGGCCACTGTGGCTGGGGAAGGACCTCCTGGCCCCAGAGCTCAGCTCAGAGCAGGCACAGAGGGGTATTCCGCCAGTGCATCCGTGGTGGAGGTGGGTTCTGTCTCACCTAGGGGTGGGATTCATACCAGCTCAGGTTGGGACTGATTCAGACTAATTGAGATAATCTTTCCAGCTAAGGAAAGGCTTGTCCTCCAAATCATAGCGCTTGGTGAGGCCCTTCCCCTTCTTATTCCCCTGCCCCAGATATTCAGTCCCAGAGCTATCAGGTGGTGCAGACCAAGGGATACGGAGGCCACCATGGGCCAGAGTGGTAAAGAAGGGTCCCTTCACGGGTGTCAGGAGGTGCCCTCACAGAGGGGATTGCAGCCCAGGTAAGGGGTACCCAGGTGGGGTGACTTTAACAGACTGGGTACACCCAAAGGGAGGATTCTGAGCAATGTGCCAACACAGCGAGATGTTAGACAACAGTCACAAGTCAGATGGAGAGGAGGCTAGAGTGAACCCCATGGTACTGGATTGGAGTTGGAGGTGTTGCTATGATCCCGTGAGATTTTCAAGACAGACTGATAAATAGGTATTAAAGCATAGCTATAGATATAGAAATAGGTACAGAGTTGAATGCGTGTGCATATCTATATTTGTGAGTTTGTATGCACATGTATGTACTAATTAGAAGAGTAATAATGAGCTGGAAATGTCTAACTACACCAGGAAAGAATGAAGTGTTCCGATAATGACCTGCGACATGTCGAAGGGCCACAGCTCACAGCTTGAAGGGGTACCTGCTGGCTAAAGCCAGGGTAGTCAGAGAATCAAAACATTAGAAATAGGTCAAACTCAATAAGTAACAAAGAAAACCAGGAGTCTATATTGATAGAGATATTGAAAGAAGTTTATAGAATAATGATATGTACGTAGCTTCTAATTATTCTGCTCAAAATGCCTATACATTACAAAGGGGAAAAGAATAAATCTAGAGGGTAGGAGGAGCCTGGCCGGCACTGACACTCAATACCAAGACGAACCTCACTATTAATGGGACAGGTAGAAGTTGTGCACCTCCTGGTTAGAAGTATTTGGCAGAGCGCGGTACCACTTCTGCACTATTCCGGTCAAAAATCCACAACCAAAATCTAACGGAACACATCCAACAAGCCCAAATTGGAAGACATCTGACATTTAACTGGTTTATAATCTCCAAAAAATATCGAGGTCCAAAAGGTCAAAGACTGAGACACTCCTGCAGATGGAGACTCTAGTGTAGCATGACCACTAAAATGTGGGCTCTAGATTAGATAGATCCTCTTACTCTCTGGGCCGTTACTGGGACAACTGGCAAAACTGGAATGAGAATCAGAGGACTGAATTGTAGAAGTGCATCTTTTTTTTCCTCTGCTGGGAAGTGAACCCAGGGCCTTCTCACTGAACCACATCCCTAGTTCATTCATTCATTTTTGAGATAGAACCTTGCTAAGTCACTGAGTCGCCCAGGCTGGACTCAAACTTGCCATCCTCCTTCTTCCCAGAGCACTAAGATTACAAGCCTATCCCGCAATGCTGGGCCCCTTTTTAATATTGTAATTTTGATGAGTACATATGGGAGATTTGGGAAATCGAAGTAAGATGCAAACTATGCATTTTCTACACAGGAAATACAAACTAAAATACAGTAGTACCTCAGTTCATGAACTTAATTTGTTCTGCAATTCTGGTCATGAAGTGAATCAAATTTCCCCATAAGGTTCAAAGTAAATAATGTTAATCCATTCTGAACCATATGTATTTTTTTACCACAAAAATATGAAACAAAATAAGTACAATACAGTATGAAGAGAGAGAAAATTAACCTTGCTTGTGGTGACTTTTGGCATGGAGGACAGAAAGGTGGGTGAGGAAGAGGTTATTGTTCAGAGGGAGAGTCCCGCTCCATAAGGACACCAGGGAGATCTCCTTCAGGGTTTCCTCTATTCTTTGTCTCTTACCTGCAGGGTCAATTTTGGAGAAAATCTGTCTAATGTCACTTGTTTTTCCTGCATTTCATAATCCTCTGGAAATGAAAGACCACATTATCGTTCATCAGATTCAACACTCTGTTTGTTACAGTTATGTTGGGGAAGTGCTTCTCAAAGAAATCCTGGTACTCATTCCATTTTTCCCTAATGGATTTTAATCACATCACTGCTAACCTCCTCCTTGTCTTCCTTTGCCTCTGTGGCTGCTTCTCGATTTGTGCCTTCTGCTGCCCACTCCGGAGTTCAACAAGTTCTCCCATCGTCAGCTCCTCCTCATGGTCCTCAACACGCTCCTCTATGTTTACGCCATCAGTGTCTCGACTCGCACTCTTGCCCATGGACACAACTTCCCCCACACCTGAGTCTCAGACCCTTCAAAGTCATGTTTCGTGACACATCCTGGCCACGGTTCCCTTCAGGCCAAGTTTACATCTTCCCAGTGCTTGACGTCTTCCCAGGCTTTGTCCATGAGGTTGATGCAGGACAGGACACTGAGCTGTTTCTTCCAGAACTCCTTCAGAATCAAGAACATCTCTTCACTGACATTAAAACACCTGGTGAAGAGCAGCTTTGTGTACAGCTTCTTGAAGTTGCAGATCACTTGCTGATCCGTGGGCTGCAGAAGAGGTTTTGTGTTGAGGGGGAGAAACTTGACCTTTATGAAGTCATACTCAGCATTCATATCATCCACCAAGGCTGGAGAGAGCGTATGGCAGGGCATTGTCCATCAGAAGAAGGCACCTTTCAGGCACTCGGCTGTCAGAAAGACAGTTCTTAACAGTGGGTGCATGCGGCCATTGCGTGATCAATTGCCTTGAGACCCAAACTTTCACATTGGCCCTCCACATGTCAGGCAGTGAGGGGTCTGGGAATGCACAGGGATCTGGGAACGGTACACAAGTAGTGGCTTAATCTTCAGATCGGCAATGCATTTGCATACAGCAGAAGTGTCAGTCTGTCCTTCATGGACTTGTGCCCTGGCAGTGCCTTTTCCTCCTGTGTGATATAGGGCCTGTTCTGCGTCTTCTTCCAGCAGAGCCCTGTTTCATCACAGCTGAACACTCGTTGAACAACACATCCTTCTGCCCCCATGAATTCCATGAATTCTTTCTTGTAGGCTTCTGGAGTGGCCTCATCAGAACTGGAAGCCTCACTGTGTCTTATCACAATGTGGATGCCACTTGTCTTGTGGAATTTATCAAGCCACCCTCTACTGGCTTGAAATTCATCACTTGTTGCACTTGTAGAGAGTAAATAACTGTGCAATCTCCTGGCTTTTTCACAGATTGTAGCTTCAGTAACACTATCACCTACCAGCTGTTTCTTATTCAATCACAATAACAAAAGTCCACCTCTTCCAGTACTCGTGTCTTCTGCTTGGTTAACATCATTACTCCTTTTGCCACATCAGCTGCTTCAATAGCATCTTTATTCTTCAAAGTAGTCGAGATTGTCAACATCACCATCTTGTACTCTGAGACCAGATCAGTCACATGAATACCACACTCAAGCTTTTCTACAATTTCCTTCTTCAGTTCAATGGTTATTTTCTTTAAAACCTTCTTCTCACCATTCTTGCTCTGCACTTTCTTGTTATCTTCATCACCACTCTACATTTTCTTTTTACCACCATGCTTGCTCTGCACTTTCTTTGGAGCCATGCTGGATTGAGTCATACTGTACAGAACTGTATGTGATAAAAGTCATGCAAAGAATCTTCACAGCAATTGTGCACAGGTCTGTCTGCGACCACCATCTCAACTAGAGGAAGCCATAACCACGTGTCAGAGTGGGAAAGATAGCTGCCTTCATGTTTGTGTGGGGCGGATGGCCATGTTCATGTTGGTCACCAGATGTAGCGTTCACAAACAGAAGGAAAATTTTGCTGAAGGCTTCTGTTTGTGAAATGAACTATTCAGAAACAGAAGCATTTGTGAACCGAGGTATTACCGTATTCACAGGCCATGAGGTTGGCAAGTTGGGCTCAAACAGTTGCACAAAAAATGCAAATATGATCTTTGCAAAATTCCCTACAATTTTGAGATTGTTTCAAAGTTTCTTTAAAAAGAACTCTGTAGGGAAGGTAAATTCTACAAGGATTTTGTATAAATTAGTAAAGCAGTGGAGCTTTCTGGATAGTTGTCTTCAGCCTGCAAGCATAGCAAAATTCTCTAGGGGATTTTTCCAACCACACATACACATAGGGCAAATCATCCACATGTACCTCTGTCACTATTTTAGCATCCCTAGCAATGATGGGTTGGTGCTGAACCATTGTCATAAGACAGTGAAATCAGGGTAACTTGGGTGAAGCCTTCGCTGTTTGTCTCTCCCTCATTCCGATGGTGCCCTGATTAGCATACAAGGACAGTGACTCTGTATCAGCAGTTGCCAACCCTTTTGGCTCCCAGTACTGGTTTTGTGGAAGACAATTTTTCCACAATTGGGGGGGTGTGGTTTCTTTTTTGTGTATGTATGTTTGGGATACATACTACTACATTCCCCAGCACTAGCATCACTGCCTCAGGTCCACCTCAGATCACCAGGCATGAGATTCTCATAAGGAGACCACAGCCTAGAGTGCTCCACATGCACAGTTCACCACAGGGCTTGTGTTCTTGTGAGAATTTAGCACCCTTGCTGATCTGATGGCAGGTGGAGCTCAGGCAGTGCTGTGAGCCATAGGGAGCAGCTGAGAGTACAGAAGAAACTTTACATATTCACCCTGCCTGCTGCTCATTTCCTGAGTGACACAGTTCCTGACAGGCCACAGACTGGTACCTGGGTTTGGGGACTCCTGATCTACGTGGTTAATTCAAAAAGCTCACATCAAATGAGTAGCAAGTGACCAGTAATAGCAGCAGTCCTTATTGCTGTAGGCCAGAGGCTGCACTCGGTGCTCCGTTGCGTTGTCCCAACACACCACACTTTGCAACATGTCAAAGGAGTCAGAACCACTGCAAGAAGGATGATAACCTGTCCACCTGAGGCTCAGGAGGCTAAAGCTCTTGCTCAGGATCACTTAGCTAGGAATGCTGTCAGTACTTTGCCTTCCTGACCCTAGATAGAGGCCAGATCTCGCTCCCCCTCAGGCACTCTTCCCTCAGTTTGACAAGCCTGCCCACCCCTTCTAGTAGGAAAGACCTAACAGAAAACTATGGAGGAATTTTCTGTGTCCCAAGGGTTAGAAGGAAATCCTTCCTCCCACTAAAGCAAAGTCACTGCAGTATGAAGACTGCATCCCTTACCAGGAAGGAAACAATGTAGCTCTTCCTTTCCCTGTGGATGGATCACCTGCTTTCTCACCAAGGATGGGTTGGGAAGAACAGCCCATGATGACCACCTCAACACTTGGGATTCTGAGTTGTCCCTTTTCTCCAGACCGTGAGCACTGGGCAGAAAGGCATGCAACTGTCTCTCTCTGCCTGTGTAAGATACCTCTCTCCACCTTCACCCTACTCCTGCACTCAGGTGCACCCATGCCTCAGATTCGGAGGGAGTGAAATTGGGCAGAATTTGAGGACCTCACTCTCACCTGGCTACTTCGTCCTAGTAATTCTAATGCTTAGGTACACAGGATCTTTATATCCTGAGCAGTGCTGAGTAGCTAGGTTAAATTGGCTGTCAGGGGTTGGGGATTTAGCTCAGTGGTAGAATGCTTGCCTAGCAAGTACAAGGCCCTGAGTTCAATCCCCAGCACCCCCCCAAAATTGGTTGCCATTTAGTGAAATGGTTTATACTTACATTAGCTCTTATCAAATTTCCAAATGGGTATCCCCACAGCTGCTGTTGATAGGAAGTATGCAAACTGGTTTCACCTGGATCTCAGCCCCTGTCTTCATATTCTGATTTGATAGACAAGCAACTACTTTTAGCACAGGTAACTGTGCTTAGTTAGGCTCAGGTATTGGAAGATCCCACCAAGTAAGCAGGGAAGTAGAACCTGGAATTTGTAGATGTATAAAATGAGCAGAAATACAAAATGTTAGATGATATAGAGTGGACGTGGTCTCAACGGTGACCTCCAAGAGGGCCATGGTTCAATGCATGCCCACAGTCCACAGATACTTAGCAAAAATCTACTACATATTTGGCACTGGTCCAGCCTCAAAGCACACGGAGGGAAATATGACTAAGGTAGGTGGGGTCACTTCCTCAGGGGTCAGCAGTGGGGGAATCAGGGGAGGCAGCCAGTTTGTACCAGCGGAGAATCAATTGATCAGGCACTCAACAGTGATTTGTTTCTACAATAGAACGCTCACTTCTGACTCTCCCAGTCCCTGCTCCATCCGGCGACTTAGCTTTTAAGGATGGATGGCCACCCATGTCCGTCTCCTCTGTTATACATAACAGAGAAACATGTGAAGCTCTCTTCTTTCTTTCTCTCCATCAACATACCGAAGTCGGGAACTGACAATCAATCAGTTTCTGTCTCAAAAAGTGGCCCAGTGATGCCAATCACTAGCCACGAAAGCCCTGGGGTCATTCGGGGTCACTAACTGGAAATTCAGCAGTTGTGCTGACTCTGTAGGAATCCTAGCATCCCCTAAATGCAAAACTTTCCACACCCTGGAAAGCACAGCTAAAACCAGCCTCCTCCTGCAGACTGAAAAGAGCAAATCCCACCCCCAGCCGCTTCCCAGAGCCAATTAGCTGGCCAGCCCGTATCCTGTCTGAGCACAGCGAGGCAACTCAATGAATTCCACTATTTTTGTGGCAAAGACAAACTCCTAGAGTTGTCTGGGATTTATTTCAGGCCCTCTTTATGATGGGAAAGTAAAGCCTCCCTATTTGTACAAGCCACTGCGTGTTTACAGAAGGATTCTAAACAGACTGCCAACTGGAGAGCATGGGGCTGGCCTAGTTTTGAAGAGAATCTTAATTAGTAACACCAGCAAAAATCCCACTTGGACCAAAACTTCATGTTCCAAAAGTTGTCATCTCAACTCTCTTACGGCTTATGGATGACTCTTTATTTCTGGAACAGTCTAGTGAAGAGAGTAAAAGAATCCAAAATCATATATTTATCTCATTATATCAAAGTATAAAAAACCCTGCAACTCCAAACTCACAGATTGGAGCATGCGAATGAGTTCATTATAAACACTGTCGATCCAGAGCCTGAGTTTCCTTGAGTGGTCCTTCTGGGTAGGAAAGACTCACAGACAGCCCGTGTCTGCACCACTGGCCAAGCCATGGGGCCAACATGGTGGAGCAAGCGCATTTTGCTCCCAGGTCAGCAATTTTCCAAATATTATGTGTGCAGTCATCAAGGGCTCTTGTTACAACTCAGACCCTGACAGGAGCGCTGGAGTGGACTCTGAGAAGGTCAGGGCTGCCCAGGCCATGCACGTCCTCCGGGTCCATGGGCCACACTTTGAAGAGCAAGGTGCTAGGCTCTTTCCCTCTCAGCTGCTCCTGAGAGATGTCCCCACAAGATGCCACCTATACCCAGCAGCACCTCTTCCATGGTCTTTTCCCCAGATCCGTGCAGCTGAGAGGGATCCTAGAGGACAGCAAATCCCAGGGAAGGCTTGGACTGACTGTCGGAGTCTCACTTTGGAGACTCTCTTCACTGGTACAAACTGGCTGTCTGGATTTGCCCTCCATCAAGTTGACCTTCTTTGAGGAGAGGACCCTACCTGTCTCAAGTTTAGCGGGCCTGTAATGGAGTTCTCAACTAAGACTTTGCTATGCTGGTCTCGGTGGCTCTGAGAAGACTTCTAGCATCATTTCTGTCCCTACCTGTTACTAATTTTCAGATTGCTGCTTGGTTGATCAGCACCGCAAATGACAGATCTGACTTTACACAGGAAGGAAGTGCTCTTTCACCCCAGCCCCATCCTCCACCCCACATTCATTTATCTAAATAATAATTATTTTGAACAAACGTATTTTCTTAGAGAGAGTAAAGATTAAGACAAAAGGAGTTAATTAGAAACAAAATTATTAATCTGGGGGTTGGGGATTTAGCTCAAGTGGTAGAGTGCTTGCCTGGCAAGTACAAGGCCCTGAGTTCAATCCCCAGCACCTAAAAAAAAATTATTAATCTGAAAAAAGACAAAAAAAAAGAAAAATAATAAAAGAACCACTCATTAGTGTTTTGATTTTTAGAGTAAAATGTGAAAGCGCTGACTGACTTTGGGTTGGTGCTCTGCTTCTATGGAGATCATGAGGTATCCCGTTTTCCCTCTCTCTCCAGGCCCCAAGGGGCCATCTCAGCTGTGAGTAGGTGGACCTGCTGTGCAGCTGACATACGGACCTGTGAATTGAAACAGCTGCCTCTTTGACTTCCCAGTTCTTACGACAGCCTCAAAATTTTCCATGTGTGGGAAAGCCTGATGATACAACGTATGATTGGAAAATACGGTAAATATTTAAATTTTAAAATTTTATTACAGTCAAGGACACATTACCATGAATCTCCCTCAAAATCCTCCCTCTCACTTTGAACACACTTATCCCATTGTTCTTGCCACTTCCTGCAGCAGTTCTGAAGTCCTCCTGCAGGAGGGTCTCTAGTTGCACTATGTAGCTGCCTCGATGTCCTGAGTAGATTAAAAATGTTTACCCTTCAAGGTTGTTCTGACTGTGGGGAAGAGCCAGCAGTCACGTGGTGCCAAATCCCATGAATAAGATGGACCAGGACACACCGTAATGTTCAGTGGAGACTGCCTTTCCATCAGATGGCACTTGGCAGCAGCGTTCAACATGTTTTTTTAAATCACGCCTCATAAAGACACTCACAAAAGAGGCCTTTCAGAACTGCTTCAGAAAGCGGCAGTCATGGTAAGTGTGTTCAAAGTGAGGGGAATTATTTTTAGGGGAGTCAATGGTGATGTGTCTCTTACTGTAATAGATTTTTAAAATCTAAACATATGCTTTTTTATCAGTCTTTGAATAAGGATGGAAAGTATATCCAGGTTCAAGATAAAATGTTCTGAGCACCAGAGAACCTTGCTACTCCAAGAGTCACTGTCAGGATAAAAAGTGTCCCCCCAAATGCTCATATGCTCAGAAGTAGGCTTTTGAAAGGTGGTTAGATCGTGGCTGTGCTAACCTCATCAATGGATTAATCCACTGGGTCCTTAGCTGAATGTTCCCTTGGGAGGCAGAACCCAGTTGGAGGAAGTAGGTCCTTGAGGGTATAACCTGGAAGAGTATATTCTTCTCTCTCTCTGACTCCTCCCTCTCCCCCCCACCAGCTGCCATGAGGTGAGCAGCTTTCAGAATAAACCCTTTCATCTTCAAGTTGTTTTTTTCAGGTACTTAATCACAATGGTCAAAAGCTGACTAACACACGGAGAGTGCTTGCTACCAGTAGAGTTGATGACATAACACTTTGGTGACACTTTGACACAAACTTATGTACTCAAGAAGCCGGTCCTGAAATGAAACTGAGCTGCCCATATGGGTTGCAATTCCATCCCACCATTGGTGCTCCTTTCAAACAAATTCTTCTAAAGAAAATAAGAGATTTGTTTTATTGTGCATAGAAATTCTCGGGTTTCTTTATAAACATTTCCTAGGACAGACTAAAAACTATCCACAAATTCTAGTACCTGGTCCATAGCCAATGAGCTGTATTTCACTCTGCCTCATTACATGCACAGCTTTATGCACAAGTAACCCAAAGATTCCAAGCATGGAGTTAATTGCGGCGTCAGATTGAATAAGAAATGCCTAGCAAATTGGTTTAGCACAGTTCTGGGTGTGTCTGGATGGCTGATTTACTAAAGAGGGAAGACTCACCCTGGGTGTGGGTGGCGCCAACCCATAAACTTATAGTCTGTGTGGAATAAAAAGGGAAGAAAGAAGGAAGTCTCGTTTCTGCTTCTTAGGACGAGCTCCAGTCTTCGCCATCACCTTTGGATATCTCTCTCCAGGTATCCCGCACAGAGCCTTCTGCCTTCCGGCGCAGACCCTCGGGCTTTCTGATACGGATTTCTACGGGACTCTGCGGTGAGCTCCAGGCCTTCGACTTTTGACTTCATCTTTTGGCTCTCCAGCGTGCAAATGCCCTTTTCATACTTTTTTCGCACCTGACTGCAGGAGGCCACTGTAAGCCTACTTTGCAAATCCTTTACATAGCATACGTATTTTCTCTTCCTCTGGTGAACCCTAACTGATGCACATGGACTTGGCTCAGTATCACGGAGTAATATTATGGTTTAGATCCAAATTGTCCCCTAAAATTCTCACGTGTGTGGAAGGCGATTGGATCAAGGGGGCAGGCACTGCATTCATCAGCGGATGTGGTGAGCTCGGTAGTGGGACTTGCTGTTAGGAGGCGGGGCCAGGCGGTGAGGGGTCACTGGGGGTGTGGCCTGGCAGGGTGCATTCTTGCCCCGGGTCCTCCCCTCTTCCCTCGTTGCTTCCTCACTGCCATGGAAGGAGCACCTTTTCCTCTGCCCCACCCTTCTGCCATCCTGCTTCTGCCTTGGAGCCAGCTGACCTTGGTCCGAAACCAGGAGCCGAAATCGCCCTCTCCTTTAAGTCATGGGTCTCGGTGTTGTGTCTGAGAGCACTAAGGCGGGTAAGTGGCATTTCTCCTTCCCGTGGCTGCCTCCAGCCTCTCCTCCTAGTCGTCTTTCTGTCCTGCTGACCGCTCCTGAAGGTGTGCTTACATTGCTCCTTGTCCTGCTCCAAACCATGAGTAGCAGTGGATTCTCGCTTTCAGGAGCAGAAAGGGGGACACAAGCACGCGTTGCTGACACTTCCACGGGCAACACACCACACATATGAAAGTGATCCTGTAAGACCATAACGGAGCCGGAAAATTCCTGTCACCGAGTGCCGTCGTAGCTGACTTAATGGCACACAACACACGACTTGTGCATTTGTGGTGACGCTGGCGTAGCAAACCCACTGCGCTGCCAGTTGCATAGAAGTCCAGCACAGACAAGCACGGTGGGCAATAGTTGATGATAATGACAAACAACAACGTTACGTGCTTGTGTACCTACTGTCCTTTTTAATTATTATTTTAAATAATAACTTACACTTACAGATAAAAGGGTACTGGAAAGCAGTGTGCTGTGTTATGCTGGCAGCAAGCTCAGATGTCATTTATTTACTGCATCAGTTTCTGTTGTGCCAATTTAATAGCGTGTGGTTTTGTTCATTATGGCCAGAGGCACATAAGGCCAGTATATAGAATGGTGTATGCAGTAGAAGGCTAACACACACACACACACACACACACACACACACCATATCACCTGAATGTGCAGCAGGCTGTACCATCTAGGTTTGTGTAAGTACACTTTGTGGCATCCACACAATGACCAAGTCACCCAGTGACGTTTCTCAGAGCGCACGCTTATTGCTAAGCAACACAGCATTGTATTTGGATCAATAAGCTACCAACAACCAAAACCCAGTAATAAAATAAATAAACTATCTTCTCGAAGATGTGATAAGATTAGAAGGAATCTGTTGCCCAGAGAGATAAACACAGAAGCTCTTTTGCCTGGACAACATTTACCAATCTGGGAAAATAGGAATTTTGCTTGTGCTAAGTAAATGATGGAGGAGGGCACGAGTTATGGGGCAGAGTTAGATGTTGTAAGCCCCCAAATCAACTGATGCTCAAAAGAGGTTAGTTCACTCTTACGATATGAGTGAATAAAAAGTAGGCAAGCCTTCCTAATGAGTTGCATCCACATTCGTATCACCTCGAGTTTCCATTCAGTTTAAAAGCCTAAGGCTGGTGCTAACTCTATGCACTTGGCAGAAGCAAGTGTAACCTCTCCATGCAGGAAGGTATCTTGATGTTAGATCTCAAGTTATTCCTAAAATTAATTTTTAAACTCATTGACTGGCACTCAGTGAAAGATAACCAGAAAAACATAGAGGTAAGACATTCTGAGCAGAAAGAAACAGAGGCAAGAGGCATCAGGAAGAAACTTTGGCTATTAGAATTATAAGACAGTAAATTGTTAAAAAAAAAAAGTAAATTGTGATTATAGGATGCATAATATTAAAATTCTGGAAAAAATATCTAGAACACAATAGAGGGAAAAAATAGTAAGGTTAAGAGGCATAGAGAATAGATTCAGATACTTAATATTTGATCTCCTAAAAAGAGAAAAGGAAAGAATATTCGGAGCAATAGTACCTTTAAATTTTTCAGAATGCTGGAAATGCCAAATTACAGATTTAAGGGAGACAATAAATCCCAAGTAAGGTCAATAAAAAGACTTGCAACTCTATACATCACAGTAGAACTGTAGGAAACTGAAGGCAAAGAGAAAAAAAATCTAAAACTGGCAAGAGAATAGAGGAGTGGGTGGGCAAAACAATGGTGGAGAACTTTCCCAGAATGCATAAGGCCATGGGTGTGAGGAGGAGGAGAAAGAGCAAGAGGAGGAAGAGGGACCAAGCACAGTAAATACATGGGTGGGGATAAAAAGGTATAGTTGAAACAACAGCTAACTTCTCCAAAGTAACTCTGAAAGCAGAAAGTCAATAGAAAATATCTTTCATGTACTGAAGACAAGTACCATCAATATAGAATTATATAGCCACCAAAATCTCTGAAGAAAATGGATAAAATGAAAAGAAGACTCTGTCCCCAGCACACCTTCTTGAAATCAATTCTAAAGCAGCACTTCTCAGACTTTCTGTGATGAAGAACTAGGTTTTTGGTTTTATGGGTTTTTTAAATTTCTAATCTGCCATAGACTTAGACTTGGTTTATACCTTGCTCAACAAGTCGAGCCCACTGACCGTACACTGGATGTCAAGTCAGTGTTCAGTGATGTCCAATTTCTCCCCAAGGCTTAAACTCTCCTTTCTGCACTTCCTTTGTGGTGGGCGAGTACCGGCATGCAGGCCGGAGACCCCTCCGTGGACCACACTCTCAGCAAAACATTTCAGGGGATGCACTTTGGACCACAGGAACACACTACAAGGCTGGGTTGTTGTGAAGAGAATGACTAATCTTGCTTAGGTCACACTGGAAGGAATCTGCGTGTCCAATTTTATACAGGAACAATCTCATATCTCCCTTTGTGTCAAGTGAGACTGAATTAGCAAAGGTGGCTCATTAAAGCCATTTGCAGCACGACTTTTCTTGTGTGGCAGCAAGAGTATCACTGAAAGAGAGACAGACAGACAGACAAGGGGGGATTTTCTTCCTTTTAAAAATCAGATACATTGTGTAATGATGAGCATACAATCTTTTAGTGATTATTACATTTCTATGATGATATAGGTAACTGTGGGGGAAAAAAGCACTTGAGAAAACTCGGAAAAACCTACCAAAGCAAATTTAAAAATCAACTATATTTTGTCTCCAATACAACCCCAAATACCCCGCTGAAACCAGGTGCAGCCTTGGTGATGGAAGTTAGAGAGTTCTCAGGGAGATCCAGGAATACGTGACGGTATCAGAGGCAACGCTTCTGTTTTGATTGCTCTCGTAAATAATATTGTCACAGTATAAAAGAAATAGTCACAACCCGAGTCACATCTAGTATCTCTCAAAGTAGCGAGAGTTTAAAAATAAAATTCCCACTCCTGGCTACTAAGAATGTCATTCTACCAACTAAATCAGAAACCGACATTTCATTACTTCATGCTCTTTATAAAAGAAAACAAACACTATGTATTTGGGTCTCATTTTTTTTTTCTTTCCTTGTCTCAACTTATTAATTTATTTAGTCCCTTTTATTTTCATACATCACTACTATTTCTGCTCCCCACTGAAAACCATTTTCTTCTGTTTAAAGTGTGCACCTCCTTACAAAGCATATATTGTTGTTTTGTGCACAAATGTTTTCATGACATGCAAATAGTACTGTGTTGTGCATTTTACAAATCTGGGTGGATCTGTGTTTACTGACTTAGAGTTTCATGGAAATGAAATTGACTTTTGAAGTCAGACTCATCCCTCCTCCCAGGACGGCTTCCGTTTGCATAATCCGAGACATAGAGACCAGGTGTCCAGGCTGCACAAGCAGGGATAGGAAGCTCAGCCTTGGAAGGGGACCGCTTCCACGGTGACAAAGACATAACCATCAGAGAGGTCGTCTCCCAGCTGTTGGGCCACTTCAGCGCTACCCACAGCACAAATGTGCTCCCAGACTCACTGGGCACTGTGACGTGGTGGCTACCTTACTAGGTAGCAGTGTCCTCTGGTTCCCCCGCATGAATTCTACGGATCAGCTATTTAAAGACTTCTTCCTAACTTGCTAATAAAGCTCAGGTCATGTCCCTAGACAGAAACATTCCTCAGTTCTGTAGGTTCTGGGCCTCTGCCTGGCTCCAGCACCACGTCTGCTCCCCAGGCAGCAGCAGCTAGACAAAGTCCCAGGACAGGGAGCTGGATGTAGTATGCGGCCGTGGAAGGAACAGATTCCCACTTTAGTTAATGGGATTTAGTGCAATTCGAGAACCTATGATAGAGGTCAAAGCTTGGCAAATGGGCTGGAAATTGGAGTCGAGGGGGCAGAGCCAGGGTACCCCAGGAATTATCTCATCGGAGGCACCAGCCTCACCAGCACAAGGAGACACTCAACAGCCTTGTGGCTTCCAGGCTACGCAGGTGCCGTCGATGGGCTGCCACAGATGATTTCGCCTCTGCTGTCTTCCAGCCGGTGCCTCAAAGTTGTGTCCCGGGAAAGGCATGAGACCCCGTTAGCCAGGAAGCAGGGAGAGAGAACGGTGGCTGTCAGAGGGAGGTGCCGCCTCCCACGGACCCTCACAGGACCAAAAGGTGGGGACTCCAGGTGGCCAGGAATGCAGCACTCACTGTAGGCTGCTAGAAAGCAAATGATTCTTCTGGAAGACCTTCACATTGTCAGTCCAATGATAGAATGCGCATTTTGGAACCCTTGTGAAAAGAATCTCAATTTTCTTAAAAAGGAACTTAAAGATTATCGGCATCCCTGTGAGGACAGGCCTGCAGCTCCTGTCTCCCTTGGGCTGATCAGGATGGACGTGGGAAGGCGTCAGGAAGCCCAGCAGGCCTCTGCCGCCAACACTGAGCCTTTCATCGACTTGACTCATCCAGCTTGGCCGTGGGAAGACATTTGGTCACTGTAGACCTTTTGCACGATTTTTTCCAGAAGCCTAAGTTTTTGTTTTTGTTTTTTCCAAAACCAGGGATTGAATACAGGATCTTCTCACAGAGCTATGTCTCCAATCTTTTTTATTTTTTATTTGAGATAGTGTCTCCCTAAATTGCTAAATTGCCCAGGCTGGATTTGACTTTCTGATCCTCCTGCCTCAGCCTCCCAGAGTGCAGGGATTATAGGTTGGCACCACCTCATCCCACTCTAACCACATTTGTAAAAGTTTTTGTTTATTTTGGTGCTGGGAATTGAACCCAGGTCCTCATTCATGGTAAGCACATGCTTAGCCACTGAGCTCCGTCCCTAACCCCAAAACAATTAAGATCCATGAGGTCAAGTCCCCAAGCCACCCCTGAGTAACTGTTACTCTCATGGGCACCCAGACGTGCCACCCACTACCACTTACAAAGCCAGGTGCTGTTCAAGTCAAAGACACTCAGGGTTCCAACTCAAAGAGCCAGGGGCAGCCCTGGGACTGTCAGTGGAGAGACAGTGAAGGAGAAGGCTGGACCCAGGAACCAAGTGACTCGCAGGCCACCAACCTAGCAGGAAGGGGGACGAGAGGGAGAAAAGGCTGGCACTGAGTCCAGGGTTTGCCGTCAAGAGCACAGGCAGGGCTTCCGCCAGCAGTTGGCAACAGTCTCAGCAAGTGAGAAGGCCAAATGCAGGCGACTGCCAAGAACAACCCACTGCCTACTGCCCTGAGTGCCCAGTCTTGCTGGGTGTGACCCTGGGCCCAGGGTAAAGTCTATCTTTCCTACCACCTTGCAGCCAGGAGAGGCCAATGCTACAGAAATGGAAGTCACTGGGAACTCTGGGAAAGCCCTTCAGGCTGCTGGTCCTTTTCTTCTTGTTTGTGTGGAAGCTGGAGTTAATCACTGGCGTTCCTGCAGCCATCTTACAATTCTGAGGCTCTGAGATTCCTCCCTCGGTGGGCCCAGGAGGAAGACAAGGAGCAGGGGTGCCCAGGGCCCCAGTGACCCTGCTGTCACTGTCCTGGGCAGCAGACCTCCACACTTTTTGGTGTGTGAGGAAATGAACATGTATTTGGAGTCTGCCACTGACAAAAATGTGCACGGGGCAAGAGAAATTCAGAGGCCCCGGCAGGGGAGTAGCTGGCAGTCCCAGAAAAGAAAGTGAGCACCATGCAGGGCTCTCTCTCTGTGTGCAGGGCTCTCTCTCTGTGTCCAGGGTCCTGGGATCTCAGGTGCTGATGGAGTTGTCCATGTGAAACTTTGTCCAAGAGAGAAGACAACATCCAGTTTCCAGAACTTGTGTACAAAACCAGAACTGTGTTCCAGGAACAGATATCTCGTTCTGGTTTGCAGGACCAGATGAAAGACCAAAGCTGCACAAGTAGCACAGGGGTGTGACACCAAGATCTTAAAGCCTTCTGGCTGCCGGAATAGAGATTAGTCCAGAGACCAGGGATGGAGCAGCATGTGGGGACAAATAGCCATGGCCATAGCGAGGGGCATGGCAGGCAGGACGCTGGGGCTGAGGACAGTGAGGAGCTGAGTTCTCACAGTGAGTGGACCCACACAGTCTCCCCTGAGGTGATTGCTAGGCCTCCACACCATGGGAAGGGGGCTGCTGACTATGCCTGACCTGAGCCCTTGGGGGCACCCATGGAAGAGCTCCGTCTGTGCATCTGCGTGGTCCTCCGATCTTGGCACTAAATGACTTCAGGTCACTCAAGAGTTACAGGTGACTCAGACACTTACCTCTCTTCCTCCTCCACAAAATTGCTGCAAGTTATGTGCTTGCCAGAGTCTGCTCTAACCAAATCGCCCCCACCATGAGTCCATCCTGCACAGGAATCCGGAAACTGTCACTTAGGACAACTGAACAGATTACTCTCTCCTAATACCTGAATCTCAAACAAAACAAGAAAAATGCTGGGAGTGAGCTAGGCATGGGAGGGTGAGGCAGGAGGATTGCAAGTTTGAGCCCGGTCTTGGCAACTTAGCAACTCTAGGAGACCCCATCTCCAAAAATAAAAAGGGCTGGGGATGTAGCTCAGTGCCAAGGTCCTGAATTAAATCCCCAGTATCTTAAAAAAAAAAAAGAAACAGGAACAGGAAACAGATGAAGCTATATAGTGTTCAGGTGACCTACAGGTACCTACACACGTGCTCCCGGGTCCCAGATGAGGTGTCTTTTCAGATACAGGAATCCCCACCTCATGTCACTGGGGACAGCAGAGCTGCTGTGGCTGTAGCTCACAGTTCCTTCTCTGGGGGAGGAGGGAGGGCTTGCGACTCCCGCCTTCCACAAACCCCTCTCATCCTAGCCACTGAAAGATTTCTGAAAGCCAGCTCTTCTTCATGGATTTCAGGGCATGTTCTCAACCCTAAAATTGGCCCACCAATGTAGAAGACAAATCACCCCGCTGAGGTCCTGGGCCAATCGACACCCACGGCGCAGCCCTCACTTGTGTGAGATTTTCCAGAAAAGAGCTTTGGACCCAGCCTCACAGCCCCCTCTACCACACCACGTGCGAACCTCTGCCATCTTGAAAATAAAAGAACACATCAGCTTCATCAAAGCATTCAGTGCTGGAATTATTTGCCCACTTCGCTCTGCTCCCCCCTGGAGATTTAGCCAAATAATATCTCTCAGTTGTGAGACGCAAAATGGAAAGCAATTACTATTAGGAATATTAAACTTTAATCTTAGCTTTTTAAATGACACTAAAGTCCTTTCTCTAAAGAGATCTTCAATCAGGTATTCACTCTTTACTACAAAAGAAACCAAGGATGCCCCTGTTAAGCAGGGATTATGAGACAAGGTCTACAATAGACAGCCAGCCCTATTGAGGTGACAATATTTCATTACCCTGAATCAAACTAATGCACCATTATAATGATCTGATTATTAGGATAGTGGTTCATTCAGACGAACAGCCCGCAAGAAATCAGCCTATAAAAGATCTGAGTCTGTGACACGCACAGATGCCACGCCACCCGGCCATGTCACGGCCTGGCGTTTGCAGCCGCACTTCGGTGCCCTGGCCCCCGTGAGGAAGGGCTGGAAGACCCTGGTGTGTAATGAGTGTTGCTTGGGCAGAGTGCCATGGTCTCCTAACATCTGCATGGTATATGATCATCCTCTAACCACTCCACTCAACATTCAATTAAAAAAGGGTTTCTTAGCAACCAAAACAATATTATTGTGCAGCTGGAGAAAAAGCAGCAGATTAACAGAAAATCCAGATTCCCAATTCCGAATCAGGACTTCCGGCTTGCATGGGCTGCCTTGACTCTGAGAGGCCTCCTCCGCCAGGGGCTTTCCTTGCTGGCCACGGCTTGCTGGGAGCAGGGTGGGGGGCGCTGGAGAGGAGCTCCAGGTCTGAAGTGTCCAGGGTGAGGAGAAGGCGGCTCCCAGAAGGACCCGCAGTCCACTCGCTGCCACAACACAATCTGCAGGCCCCAGACTGTCCAGGCACAAACCCGGGACAGCTGGTACTTTCCCCATGTTCGAGGTCACCTCCCTCCATGCCGCTCAAACCATCCCAGCGTGAGGAATGTGGTGTCCCTCCCTGCTCTGCCCTATGACAGCCGGGACAAGCTGGCGCCTCCTTCTCCCAGGAGAAGTTTCTGGAACCGAGGTCGGGGGCCAGCGTACGGGAGCAGGGAGTGGCGAATGGACTCTACTGGGAGGAGACACACAGGAGGCACATCTCTTGTCCTTCCCTCCGTCTGAGCCAGGACTGAGCAGGACAGACAACCGGTTCTAGGCCCTCCTCTGAACCCCAAGTTTGGGCAGACGCTCCTCACATATGCTTTCGGCGCCACCTGTGATCGTCCTGTTGTGTTGGAGGTGGCAGCATCGTCCACAGGACTGTGTGTTGAAAATGCCCAGACTTCCTGCAGTGCGGGGGCAGGACTTTGCCTTAGTCGCAGCCCACGTGCGACACATGACAGTCCCTGGCAGGGGAGAAAGGAAGCGGCACAAATCCAATTTCCGGATCACAGAGCCCAGGAAGACAGTGTGGCAGGGACACTGGCGTCCTTGTCCCTGAGTGCCTGCTGTCTCAGGGGAAAGGGCTGCGGCTGAGGAGGCACATGGAAACCTGGGGGTGCAAGGGGTTGGTTGGCAGAGACACTCAGCAGTAGGGGAAGGAACTGAAGCCAGCAGAAGAGGACCTTCCCCGGGGCCCCCTTGCCCATCAGGACAAGCCCAGGGATGGAGGTGGAAGAAACCCTTTACACTCTTCTCTCCCCTTAAGAGGACCCCTACAAACAGATTTGCTTGAAAAGTAGACATTTTCATGTCTAATGTTTATGTCTCTCCCTTAGGATGTCTTCGAAAACCCCAACTCAAACTGGAGTAACACATACAGAAATTTGTCATTCTATGTGGCAGAAGGTGGAGCAGTGCAGGCTCCTCAGCCTCCGGATCTGTGTTTCTCCTCTTCTCCGACCAACTTCCTTGGTGCATTGTGTTAGACTCATCCTCAATCTGCCAGCAGAGACTGCAGCAGCTGACCATCGTGTCAGGCAGTGTCTTGGGGCCTGAATTGTGTTTCCCTGAATATCTTAGACTGTGACTACGTATGGAGATGGCCTCTTTAAAGAGGTAATGAAGTAAAACACAATCATTAAGATTTTTCCTAATCCAACCAATGTCCTATTTAAAAAAAAACGTTAGAACAGAGACACAGTGGGAAGACCATGCAAAGATACCAGGAGAAATAACCGTCTACAAACCAAGGAGGCCCCAGAACCAGCCCTGATGACACACCCTGAATCAGGACCTCTGGCCTGCAGCCCAGGGAAGAGCCGTCCTTCTCTGCTTCCCCGCCGTATGCAGCTCAGCCTGGGACACAGCAAGGTGGGAAGAACCCGAACATGGAACACGGACTGTAGCACGATTTATTATGGCTGATTATGTTTCCCTTTAAATTGTTAAATTCTGTAGGACTATTGCTCTGCATAGCAACCCATAATCCTTCACATTTTGAAGTCAAATGTTACTTGTAAAGAAAGATTCAGCTTGTATTGGGAAAAAAAAAAAAAAAAGAACCACCCCGCATCTGTCTTTTGAGCTCACAGGGCAAGATGGCCTCATCATCCGTCAGGGATCACCCGGGCAGAACAGAGACTACACTCTGTAGTGAACAAAGATGGGTCGAGAATTTTAAGAACATTCATTTTGTAAGAAAAAAGAGAAATTGAATGAAAATCTACACAGTGTGTGTGTATTAGGGTTCTCCAGAAAAACAGAACGAAAAGGATATTAACCTACGAGGAGGTTGATGTGGGACTCAGGGCACACGAGTGTGAGGCCGAGAAGTCTCTCGATGTCGGTGTACAAGCTGAGGACTGGCAAACTGGGATGTGGCTCCAGGCTGAGTCAGAGGCCTGAAAGAAAACTTGGGGAGTCAGTGGTGCGACTCCAGATGCAGGGCCAAAGGCCGGAGAAGAGAGTGACCAGGTAGGAGTGTGTGGCACAGTGTGCAAGTCGTGGGGGCCAAGAACTCCAGCTCTGAAGTCCAAGGGCAGGAGAGGATGGATGTCCCTGCCTGAGGACGGAATTCACCTCCCTTGCTCTCTATTCTCTCCTTGTACTCTCGGTAAGCCTGCTTTAAAAATCTGTGTGTCTCTTACACTCTTCTTGGCGTGTCCCCTATTTGTCCCCTAAGATTCAAGCACCCATCACCTCAGGAAGCTTTCTTGACCACTGCTTCCTCTCCCTGGCACACTAGCTGTTCAGCCTGTGTGTGCCCCCAGCCATCCCTGTGTAATCACACTCACGACTGAGTTTGGCAGTGACCAGCTGGCTGGTGTAGTACAGAAGGGCAGATGTGTGGGGAAAAAGTCAGCCCTTTCTCTGCTTCACACCCAACCATGGACACAGAGGACTTCAGTGACATGGAGAGGCACAAGGATTCCCCCGATCAGCAAGCAGGAGATTCTGGAGCAGGGGTGGACACCGCTGGCATCCCGGACCCAGCTCGGTTCTGACACTCAGGTTCCCGGCGGGGAGGGCTCCATCCCAGGTTGCCCACACACCACGCAGGCCCGTCTCAGGCCCATGGTGGTTTCACCTCTGTTCCTGCTCAGCCTGCTGTGAGTCGGGCCCACAGCCCTGGTTCGACTCATTTGTTCTAGAGGCTCCTAGTACTTAGGGAAACACTTGTGTTTACCTGGTTACTACGAAAGGTCTTACAAAAGATGCAGATGAAGAAATTCATAGGGGAGGTGCGTGGGATGAGCTTGGAGCACCCATGCTGTGATCACCACCTTCGGTGTACTCAGAAGCCCTCTGAATCCTGTCCTTCGGAGTGTTTTGTTTTGTGTTGTCTTTCTGTGTTGCCCATGCTGGCCTCAAATGCTTGCGCTCAAGAGATCCTTCTGCCTCAGCCTCTTGAGTAGCTGGGACTGCAGGCAGGCTCACTACTGTGCCAAGTCCTTTCGAGTTTGTATAGAGACCCTCATTGCATGAACATCATTACTAAAAGACTGGCTGGGAACATAGCAAAGTCTCTCTGTGCAGCAGGCCCCCTCCAGGGCCTGGACAGGACCCTCTGGAATGGAACAGAGAAGTTCTTTGTGGCCAGCGCCATAACAGAATGGTGTGGGGAAGTTAGTTTTCATGAATCATCTTGAGGGAAAAAAAATGTAGTTTCTCTGGCCTCTCTGAGGAGGGAGGTATGAGTTAGGAACTGTGGACAAAAAACAAAAAAACATATATTATATCACGGCAGGATTTCATCTTTCAAATGTGTCCTTGGCACCTACCATAGTGCCAGACAAATAGATGTTCAGAGTGCTTGATGAATGAATGAATGAATGAATATAGAATCTTAAAATACATGGCTTGCATCTTTGAAACTCTATATTCTTATGCAGGGACATGGTATATGTGTAACACTCAATAAAAAATGGATGGATGGAGGGGTGGATGGATGGATGGACGGATGGGTGTGCGGATGGAATAATGGGTGGGGATCTACTGGCCTGACCACCTCAGCCTGCAGTATCTAAGGCTGTGTTTCTCCTTGACCTAGAGTTAACTTCTAAAAACTCCCCTGGAACCCGTCCAGTGGCCACCAGCCTAGACAACTTCCTTCCTCCACACCCTACACTCCAGGCCCAGGCTGCCCCCGAGGTCTGGCTTAGTCTCTGTTGGGACGTGAAGATTTTTTCAGGCCTTCTCAGATGAACACGTCAACTGGGGAATGTTCGACTTCGTCATGGTGCCGTGGGGAGAGATGGAATAAATTATTCCAGTCTGATGCCTTCTTTTCTCTCTAATAAACCCTAGTTTCCAGATTATAATTAAAAGGAAAATATTAGAGCACAAATAGCATTATACCAGTGAATTGCTGTGTGTGGAGGACTTTCCTCTCTAAATCCACATCAGTAGGCAATTTAACAATAGGCGGAATCTCAATGGGAGTTCAACAGATGAAATTAACACAGCACACAGCTCTGGACCGAAGTGTTTCTTTGCCCATGTAATTGCTTGCAGCCGCCCTTGTGTAAAAGCTCCCATCAGATTACAGGATTTGTTGTATGTAAATTGAAGACTAAATGGTTGGTAGCACCTTTCAGCTCTGCAATGCTGGAAATGAGTTTTTTAATAGGAAATTAGATTAGTAATATTTTAGTCAACAAAAATGTGGAAAAATTCTGCATAAAGATGAGAAAACTATTCATCCAAAAAGACTTTCAGAATCAAGAGCGAACAATTGTTGAAATTTCTGAATGGTAAGCCACAAAAGAATTTCTCTTTGCTTCTCCTAGCTGAGGTCCAGGGCAGAAAAAACATTTTTTTCTTCATACTTTTATCACAAGATTCCACCATAATTAATGCTCTAGATGACGACAGTCCTGTCCCCCTCTCCACAGCTCCAGAGTCCGTGTGTGACCCGGAGGCTGAAAGTGGCTGCAGAGCTGCTGCACCTCCGCATTCTAGTGCTTGGTGGGCAGGCATAGGCAGAGACGTCCCCTTCAGTGCTTTAGCACAGGAGCTTGGAGCGGGAGAGAGGGCCACAAGGAGGGAAGGTGGCAAGGACAGGGCCGGGTGGCACGTGGACGCCTCGCTCCAGCCATTGTACCTGCCTAGGTTCCAGGAGCTGGAGCTAGACAAGCCTCACTGGCTCATCTAGTCCAGAAGTAAGGAGAATTTGATACTGGACATATTTATTCTCTCTCTTTCTCTCTCTGCTCCTCCATCTGTTAAAAGGAGGCTTATGTCTTAATCCATTTTGTGCTACTGCAACAGAATACCATAGACTTGGTCATTTACAGACATCAGAAATGTATTTCTCATCATTTTAGAGGCTGGAAGTCAAAGGTCAAGAAGCTGGGGTGTGGTGAGGAACTCTGTACCGCATCATCCCATGGCAGGAGGAAGCCTGGAAAAAGCAAGAGAAAGCCAGATCAGCTTTTCCAACACATGGCTGTAGATAATGAGCCCACTCCCACAATGGCATGAATCTGTCATTACAGCACAGTCTTGTGACACGGCCACCTCCCATCACTGTGGCATTGGGAATTGAGCATCCAACATGAGGACCGGGGGACACCTTCAGACCACAGCACCACGGGAGTGTCGTGGGGAGCACATCCGGGCACAGCAGCAGAGACCCAGCCCGGACAGTGGCCCTTGGGCCAATTACCCCAGGGCTGTGTTCAGGAGGAAGAGGACTAGAGGGGTCAGATTTGGGGACAACACCTACCAGGATCCTTTCAGCAAAAGTCATTCTAAGTTTTGAGTTGTGTAAAAAGCATCTAATTTGGGGAGCTCTCTTAATGAAAAGCACAAAAAGTTGGGCATGTCCCCATTAAGCACCAAGCCTGGTGTGGTGGACTGATTATGGTCAACTTGAGCAGAGACACCCAGCTGAACAGAGTCAGCGTGGTTCTGGGCGTAGACGATCCACCTGAGGATTGTTGCCGGAACAACAAGAAGAACAGGAGGCGCAGACCTCAGGCTGCTGATTCCCCGGGAGAAGCTTTATGGCCCCTGAACTTGGCCGTTCTGGCGCTAAAGCGCTGGGGGCCTTGCTGTCGTCCGGGATGGGTGCTGTTTGCTTCAGGTGAGCTCTGGTCTTCATCTCTGCTGTGAGCGTCGTACCCTGGCTCCAGTATAGATTTCTTCAGCCCTTTAGTGTAGGCGTGGACATACATGGGACAGTGCCCTGAGCTCCCGGCCCGGAGGGGATCTTTCGGCTCTCCAGTGTATAGACAGACGTTGTGCACTTTTCCTGCATCTGACTTGCGGGTGAATGTTGTGCTGTATTAAATCTGCTCTCTTGCAAACCACTGACCCTAGAAACCACTGATTAATAAACCTGGGGAGGAGCTTTGCAAGACGGGTACAACTCCAGCTCCTGAGCGGCCCCTGGAGGAGGCCTAGCCCTGGGCACCCACATCCCACAGAGAGGAGGGGGAGGCAGAGCACGTTGTCAATGGCCCCCAGGGAGGACCATGAACCCAGCTGTTATAGTTTCTATCTAGACGTCCTCGCAGGGCCTCTTGAGCTCAGAGACATGGCTGCTGGAGGGTGATCAGACTGTGGCGCTCACCGCCTACTTGCTCCCGGGAGGAGGGCCCAGTCCTGGTCGGAAGAGGAGGGTCCAGGGGGCGTGGCCTGAGGGTTGGGGGTGTGGCCCGAGGGCTCCCTCCCCGGATCCTCTCTGCTCTCTCTGCTTCCGGACCAGCATGACGTGAGCAGCTCGCCTCTGTCTTGTAGCTCTGCGACGCCATCCTGCCTTGGAGCCGGGACTATGGACTGAAAAGTGAGCCAAGGTAAACCTCTCCTGTAAGTTGTGGGCCTCGAGTATTGTGTCTTAGTAACAGGGAACGAGCCTAAGACAGCAGCCCTGCTCTGTCAGGAGCAGAGTGCGGGCAGTGTGGACGCTGCAGATCAGCACAGGCCTGCAGAAGGACGAGATGCAGGACCAAGGAGTTGGGCATCAAGCGCCCAAGAGCCTGGGAAAAGGGCTTTGCTCCCCTCCTGCCTCACCTGTGCTATTTGGGGGTCGTTCTCCCCAATGAGCAGCTATTTTGGGGTCATTCTGCCTGTGTCCAAGGCTGAGGTGGCTGAAAGTGGAGGTGAAGAGCCCGCTGGGACAGCTCACAAGAGCAGCGGAGCCACTGACTGGGGACTGTGTGCCCCTGTGCTTGGTTGGTGTGCAGTCTCCCCTGGCTCAGTGGCTTACTTTGTTGAGGTCATTGACTATAAAGAGCCACACTGCCATAGCTTGACTTCTGCCTCTGCAACTCACTACTTATGTCTCTTGGACAAATAATGTATCTCTCTGGGCTTAGTTTTCAAATCTGTACAATGGGTACAGTAACAGCCTCTACCTCATAGGATTGGTGCACATTAGTGTGCATAACGTACATGGAACAAGCTAATGATGAATACAAGCTGTTCTTAGCTCTTCCTTTTTAATGATGGTTTTGCAGAAAAGTGGATATCAAATGTGTGCTTTAGCATCAACTGGGGCTACTTCTTTAAATACGTTTTTATTAAAATATAATATACGTGTGGAAAAGTACACAAATCACAAAGCTGCAGTTTGATACTTTTTCACAACAGCACAGTAATTTCCCCTTCACCACAGTCAAGCTTCTGTAATTTCAGTTGAGTTCAGTCAACCGTGGTCCAAAACTATTAATATTTGTCTTGCCTTTTCCAAGGGAGAGAGATAACTCACAACTTTTATTACGGTATATTGTTATAATTGCTCTACCTCATTACTCATTGTTGCTTTGCTTTCTCCCTGTGCTTGCTGTGTAGCCTAAACTTTGTCGTGGGTGTGTGTGGACAGACAAGCGTGGCTTAGTGACAGGTGGATTCGGAGGCACGTGTCATTAGGTGGTTCCATTGTTGCGTACACACCACAGCACGCAGTTATACAAACTAAAGAGGCTTTCTGGGACCACCATAGTAGATGATGTCCATAGTTGACCCAAACTTTATTATGAGGTACATGACCGTGTAGGAAAATTCTATAGTACATTTAGCATTCAGAAGTGTCTGCCTTTTCAGGAGTCTACTGGGGATCTTGGAGCAGCCCCCCAAGGATGAGAGTGGGCTACTGTAACTAAATAGAACAGTGTAGACTGAACGTAGTCTCTTACCAGAAATTCTGATCGTGGGAATAATCTTAGAATTCCCAGCATTGGCAGCTGGTGGCCCTTTAGAGGCAACTGAGAGCATGTCTTTTTCCTGAGTTGACCACTTCCTACCTTCCATGTCACATCTGAGAAGAAGTGACAAGTGTCCTGGCCTCCTTGGGGCTGCTGCGGAATGGTGTCCTCCCTCCCAGCTCAGCCTAGTGACGATGGAGTGCGGCTAGGCTGGGACTTGGGCTGCCTGGCCCTGCCTGGGGCCTGGAGAAGATTCACCACAGAAGTGAATCACTTCTGCACCTGAAGGTGAAATCCGCTCCCAGGGACTGTGAGACGACACCTACAGACTGCCTGATGGACAATCGCTGCTCTCTGCTTTCATTTCCCTCACCCCATGCTTCGAGGTTTGCTTGTCCCTCTGCCAAAGAGCACTGCCCATCTTGTCCTCTTCCCTAGACTTCCTGGCCCTTCCAGGCCCCTGTAGTCCCTGGAGGCTTCTATCTTTAACCTTTCTCAGCAGAGAATCCTTGCCACCTACCACCTTTCCTGCACATCTCAACTCTGGAGTCCAGTGAATTGAGCACTAATGGCTACGGTCTTCTATTTTGGGCTAATATTTTCCTAATTCTTTTGTGGTGGACTTCCTGTGGTCAACTTGAGCAGGAACGCCCAGCTGAACTGAGTTGGTTGTGGTTCTGGGCGTAAAGGATCCACCTGAGGATCCACCTGAGGATCCTTTACTGACACAACACAACACCAAGGAGAACGGGAGCAGGATATAGGTGCCAGCTGTTTCCCAGGAGAAGCTCTGCTGCGGCCGGTTCTGCGGAAGGGAACTCGGCTGTTCTCGTCGCAGAAGGAGCTTGGAGCCTTGTTGTCGTCGTTGGGGGTGTCTGCTGTTTGCTTCAGGTGAACTCTGGTCTTCATCTCCACTGTGAGTGTTGTACCCTGGCTCCAGTATAGATTTCTTAAGCCTCTTAGTGCAGACATGGACATACATGGGACATTGCCGTGGGCTCCCAGCCCTTGACTGAATCTCTCAGGTCTCCAGTGCATAGATAGATGTTCTGCACTCTTCCTGCATTTGACTTGTGTGTGTGAAAGCTGTAATGTGTAAATGTCCTGTATTAAATCTGCTCTCTTGCAAACCATTGACTCTAGAAAGTAGCCTAGAAATTGGTACCAGAGACGTGGGCTCCTTGCTGTGATGTTGCCTGGCTACATGGTTTAAGAGCTTTTGGAATTAATTTGGAAAGGTTTCAAGAGACGGGCCAAAGAGGCAGCCCTGGAATGCTCTAAACTTACATGGAAGACTCTGGTCAGAGCGGGGGAAACCAGCGTAACTGATGGTAATGCTGCCAATTAGGATGAGGCTTGGGAGGCCTCTACTGAGGACTGCATTGGCTGCAGGATCCAAGGCAGTATATGTGTGCTTTGGCAGAGGTTGGTCTGCGCTTTGCTTGTGTTTGGAGATATTGCCTGGGTGGCAGGAAATTTTCCGTGCAGTCTGGTATTGGGACAGCAGCAGAGTTACTGTTGAGGGCTTTTGCCCAGATCTGTGTTGAAAATCGAGAGTGGAGAAGCCAGCAGGGTGACCTGAAACATTCGGCCAGAGGGGAGCTGTGGACTGCAAGGATGAACAGAGGAGAATGTGGTTGTGGAGAAGAAATAGGACAATGGAAAAATGATCTGAGGCCTTTTACCAGAAGGGAAGAGTGTATTTGGGGTGCAGAGATCCTTTGGGGCGTTTCTTAGTATTGCCGTACTCTGTCATGAAAGTTTATGTAAACCAAAGAGTTTTAAAATTTAAAGCCATATTTTTTAATGTGGATACATTGTATTGGTGTATTGTACTTTGTAAACTATTTATTGCGTTAGAACAAGCAAGAGAGACAGAATGGAGTTGTATATTTGTATGTATAGTTTTAGTTTTGGACACCTGTTTGTAATCAGTTTTGAGAATCCTTTGAATATTTTTCTGGTGTAGGAATGAGAGCAATAATTGTACTGTTAATGTAAATCTGAGTAGACCCAAGATATGTTAACTCTTTCCAAATCTGCCCCTGGAGACTATGGTTTGGTTTTTTGTTTGTTTGTTTTTTTGGTGCCAGGGATCGAACACAGGGCCTTGCACTTGCTAGGAGACTATGGTTTAAAGAAATGTGTCTGATCATCAAGGTGACCAAGGGTGGATTGTGGTGGACTTATTATTGTGGTCAATTTGAGCAGGAACGCCCAGCTGAACTGAGTTATTGTGGTTCTGGGTGTAGAAGATACACCTGAGGATTATTGTTGACACAGCATAAAGGAGAACAGGAGCAGAAGCTAGCGGGTGGCTGTTTCCCAAGGGAAGCTCTGCTGCGGCTGGTTCTCGTCACAGAAGGAGCTTGGGGCCTTGCTGTCACCACTAGGAGTGTCTGCTCTTTGCTTTGGGAGAGCTCTGGTCTTCGTCACCACTGTGAGTTCGTACCCTGGTTCCAGTATAGATTTCTTAAGCCTTTTAGGGCAGACACAGATGTAGATGGGACAGTGTCGTGAGCTCCCAGCCTTTGAATGGATCTTTCAGGTCTCTGGTGCATAGATAGATGTTCTGCACTCTTCCTGCATTTGGCTTGTGTGTGTGAAAGTTGTAATGTGTAAATGTCCTGTATTAAATCTGCTCTCTTATAAACCATTGATTCTAGAAAGGTAACTAATATGTCTTTCATGTTGAAAATGAAGTCTCCTTCTAAGCATTGGCTGTTTGAAGATAGAAGCTGTGTCCAAGATACCTTTTTTATTTATTTATTTATTTACAAATTAAAAGGTAATTGGCACTGTCTGTCCCATCGTACCAGCTTAACAGTGATGAATTGATTGGAACTAATTCTCATCCCTCATCAGAAGGAAACTGATTTGATCATGTTGCCTTTCTGTGCTGCTGTTAGGCAGGGAATTACCACACTGACAGGCTGACAGGTTCCCAAAGAGTCCGAACTTGCTTTTTTTTTTTAAATTAAAATTTATCCCAAATTACACAAAATTACAGACCATTACCCATATTTACAGACTATTATACATTTGCATATAACAGCAAGCATTGTAAACAACCACATAGATGCAGTATTAAGTCACAACTATATAAAGTTGATTGTAGTAGGTAATGTAGGTGTTACTGTTTTAAAGTTTGGGTTATTAGGTTCTTGTTTTTAGGGTATCTTTATTCCTCCAAATTCCCATTCCCATCCCGCTTCTCCCTCTTCTTGTTCCCTTGGACCCTTTGCCTGTTGGGTAAGATCTGTCCCCTTGTCTTTTTGTATCCATTTTTCTTTTATCATTTATTTTGCCTCACTCAAATGAGAGATACCATATGGTATTCAAGCTTGTGAGTCTGGTTTATTTCATTGAACATTATGTTTTCCAGATCCATCCATTTTCCCATAAATGACTCTAATTTGTCCTTCTTTATAGCTGAATGGTATTCCATTATATATAAATACCACATTTTGTTTATCCAGTTATCTGTTGATGCGTATACAGGCTGCTTCTAGAATTTAGCTATTATGAATTGTACTGCTATAAACATGGGTATGCAAGTATCGCTGTAGTATGATGTCTTTAGCTCTTTGGGGAAGATACCTAGTAGGGGAATGTCTGGGTTGCATGGGATTTCTACTTTCAGGCTTTTGAGAAATCTCCATAGAGATTTCCATAATGGTTTGATTAGTTTGCCTTCCACCAACAATGTAGGAAGGTTCCTTTTTCACCACAGCCAGGCCAGCATTTGTTATTGTTTGATTTCATAACGATTGCCATTCTTTCCAAGGTAAGATGGAATCTTAAGTGTTGTTTTAATTTGCATTTCTCTAATGGCTAAAGATACTGAACATTTTTTCATATATTTGTTGGCCACTTGTATTTCTTCCACTGTGAAGTGTCTGTTCATTTCTCTAGCTCATTTCTCAGCTGGGTCATTAATTTTAGGTGGTTTAACTTTTTTAAGTTCTTTGTATATTCTAGATATTAGTCCTCTGTCTGAGGAGTAGCTGGTAAAGATTTTTTTCCCATTCTGCAGGTTTTCTCTTTACTAATTGACTCTTTTGCTGTACAGAAGCTCTTTAATCTAATATAATCCCATTTGTTGGTGCTTGTTGCTATTTCTTGTGCGATTGAGGTTTTGTTTAGAAAGTCCTTTCCTGCTCCTGTGTCTTCAAGGGTTTTACCTCTAGTCTTGCAAAAGGTTTAATGTTTCTGTTTTCATGTTTAGATCTTTGATCCATTTTGATTTTAATTTAGTGTATGGTGAGAGATATGGGTCCAGTTTCATTCTTCTACAAATAGATAACCAGTTTTTCCAACACCATTTGTTGAATAGGCCGTCTTTCCTCCAACATATGCTTTTGGACCCCTTGTCAAAGATCATGTATTTGAATATGTCTGGGGAAGTTTCTGTGTCCTCAATTCTGTTCCATTGGTCCACATGTCTGTTTTTGTTCTAGTACCATGCTGTTTTTATTATTAATGCTTTGTAGTGTAGCTTCAAGTCTAGTATTGCAGTGCCGCCTGCTTTGGTCTTGGTTTGCTTTAAATTAATCAAGTCAGGACCATTTCAGAGGAGCCACCATGAGGAAAGCACTATAGAGGAGACAAAGAGACTTAAGGAACAAACTTGTCTTTGCCCTGGAAGCTGACAGGAAGTGGAAGCAGTAAGCCATGAGCATCCCCAATTTTAAAAAGAACCAGCAGAAGCGCTTGATGGGTAGAATGACGTTGCAGATTCTGGGTGGTGGGACATCATGGGGTTGGAGGGCCAGGGAGAATTGTGCGGGAAGAAGGCAAAAATTGTGGGGTGAGTGGGATTCCAGCTAGAAAAACAGCTGGGGCCTGTGGGAAGGGAGACTTTTCAGTCCAGAGTTGTAAATTTAAGAATCAGGAATCCAGGGTGCTTAGAAATGGATAGGATGGGGAGAGGGTGGGAGAAGAGGCTAGGAAGCAAAGTGTGGGGCCCAGAAAGCCTCAAGTGTACCTGAGGAAGCCGGGCGTTCTGTCCTGGCCATGAGAGTCTAGACTCCTGAGCTGTGGAGTGACTTGCTGAGGTCAGTTCTGCAGGTTTGTCAGGCTGTGTGAATAGCCCAAACCAGAAACTCCGAGTACAGCTGGCACTGAAGGATCTGGAAAATCACCCTCAGCCCAGGGCAGCCTGGTCCTGACCACCAGGGCTGACTGGGGGTGGGAGTGCTCTGCTTCTCATGCCCACTGTGCCCCACTTACCCACTCGCTCATTGGTGTCTCCCTGTCCTGTCCACGGCTGTGTGAAGCAACCCTTCTCATTGCAAAGGAAGCAGAACAAAAACAAAAATGCAAAGGAGTCATTCGAGAATTCTGGCAACATCTGTGTGAGCCTGGTACTGTAATGGACACAGAGTCTCTTACCTGGGACCGCGTCCTCCCTGAGGTGCCGAATCAGGAAAATTCAAGAACAAAGAGACTTAATCGGTTTTTTTAGTGTGTCCCCCTAGACACTACCCAATGGTTCCCCACAGTATAGAATTAAATTACTTTAAAACACAATGACTTCCCAAGAAACTGGAAAATCTTAATAATTTAAGAAACTTGAGAATAATAAGCTTAAAAAACAAATTATTCTTTTTTTTTGGAACTACGAAGATTTATTGGTACATTTTATATGTATATATAACAATCACATTCATCATAGTTAATTTGTTCCTGTACATGATATATCTTGGTTTTCTTCCCCCTTCCCCACTCATCCTTTCAACTCCTCTTCTCCTAATTTTCAATAGCTTTACTTACACTTTTCCATTTTTTCCTTTATTTTCTTTTTCCTTTCCTTCCTTTCCCCCTCCTCCCTCCCTAGTTCTCCTTCCCATTTGAATATTTTCTTTCTTTTTTGCAAAATCTATTATACATTTTTGTCCTTATTTACACTTATGATTTCTCATACCAGAGAAACAATTTGATATGTACTCGTGTGTGTCTAACTTATTTCACTTAAGAGTATGTTCTCAAGGTGAATCCATTTACCTATAAATGTTTCAAGTTTATCCTTTTTTATGGCAGACTAGTACTCCATTGTATTAAAAAACTACATCATCTTTATCCATTTATCAGTTGCTGGGCATTTGAATTGTTCCCAAGATGTAGCTATTACAAATTGTGTTGCTGTAAGCATGGTTGTGCGATATTGCTGTGGTACAATGCTTTTAATTTTTCTGGGAAGATACTAAGAAGAGAAATAGCTAGGTCAAATGGATCCTCTAGTTGTAGTTTTTGAGGAATCTCCACACTGATTTCTACAATAGTTGGACCAGTCTACACGCCCATCAACAGTGGAGGTGGGTTCCTTTTTCCCCACAGCCCTGCCAGCACTTGTTATTTATTGATTTCTTGATAATAGCCATTTTTTCTCAAGTGAGATGGAACCTTAGCATTTTAATTTGCATCTCTTGGATGACCAGCAATGTTAAACACTTTTTCATATATTTATTTGCCATTTGTACTTCTTCATCTGAGAAGTGTCTATTCATTTCAGATGCCCATTTTTGGACTGGGTCTTTAAACTGGGGGGGATCTGATTTTTTTTTTGAGTTCTTTATATATTCTAGATGTTAGATCTTTGTCTGAGGAACAGCTGGCAAAATTTTTTTCCTGTTCTGTGGGTTGTATCCCCACTCTGTTGGTGATTTCTTTTAATGTGCAAAAGCTTTTCAATAGGATGTAATCCCAGTCACTGATTCTTTGTATTATTTCCTGTGCAGTCTGAATTTTGTTCATAAAATTTTGCCTACACCTATGTCTTTAAGAGTTCTTCCTATTCTATTTTCCAGCAAATTTAGTGTTTCTGTTTTAATGTTTAGATCTCTGATCTACTTCAATTTTAGTTTAGTGCATGGTGAGAGACATGGGTCTAGTTTTAGTCTTCAGCATGTGGAGAGCCAATTTTTCTAGCACCATTGGTTAAAGAAGCTATCTTTCTTTCAGTGAGGGTCTTTAGCTCTTTTGTTGAAGATGAGATACTTAAGAGTGTTTGGGGTGGTTTCTGCATCTTCTAACCTGTTCCACTGATCCTTGGGTCTGTTTTTTTGCCAGTACCATGATGCTTTTATCATAGTAGCTTTACAGTATAATTTCAAATCAGGGATTGTGATGCCCCCTACCTTGCCCTATTGCACAGAATTGTTTTTGTTATTCTTAGTCTCTTCTGGTTCCAGATGAATTTTATGATTGCTTTCTGTAATCCTGTGAACTATGCTATTGCAATTTTGATTGAAATTGCATCAAATCTATATAGTGATTTAGGAAGTATGGCCATTTTCACTATGTTGCTTCTTCCTACCCAAGAACAGGGATATCTTTCCATTTTCTGATATCCCTTTCAATTTCCTTTTTTAGAATACTGTAGTTTTCAGTGTAAAGATCTTTTACTTGCTTTGTTAGATTGATTCCTAAATATTTCAGTTTTTTCAATGCTATTGTGATAGTATCAGTGCAGTGTGGCTTCCCTAATTTCTCTTTCCTTGAGTTTGTTATTTCTATAAAGAAATGCTATTGATTTTTTGAGTGTTGACTTTGTATCCAACTATATGAACTTGGATGTTAAATCTAGAAGTCTTTTGGTGGAGTTTTTGTGGTCTTCTATGTAGAGTATCATGTCATCCACAAATAATGATAGTTTAACTTCATCCTTTCCTATCGTTATTCCTTTTATTTCTTTCTCTTGTGTAATTGCTCGGGCTAATGTTTCCAGAACTATATTGAATAAGAGGGGCGATAGTGGACATCCTTGTCTTGTTCCTGATTTTAGAGTAAAACCTTTCAGTTTTTGACCATTTAGTATGATGTTGGCTGTTGGTTTGTCATAGATGACTTTTATTGGATTGAGATATAGACAATCTATTCCTATTTTCTGTAGGGTTTTTATCATGAAGAGGTGTTAGATTTTCTCAAATGCTTTTTCTGTGTCTATTGAGATGATCATGTGATTTTTGTCCTTGATTCTGTTGATATGGTGCATTACATTTATTTATTTGCATATGTTGAACCATTCCTGCATTCCTGGGATGAATCCTACTTGGTAATAGTGTATAATCTCAATAATTTTTGCATTCTATTTGCTGGTATCTTATTGAGAATTTTTGCATCTATGTTAATTAGGGAAATTGACCTATAGCTCTCTTTTTTTGTTGGATTCTTTTCTGGTTTTGGTATCAGGATAATACTTGCTTCCAGGAATGATTTTGGGAGTATTGTTCCCTTTCAGTTTCATTAAAGAGTTTGAGGGGTAGTGGCATTAGATATTCTCTAAATTTCTTGTAGAATTCAGCTGTGAATTCATCAGGACCTAGGCTTTTCTTTGTTGGTAGGTTTTTAATTACCTCTTTACTTTCAATGGCTGATATTGGTTATTCAGTGTTTTTATTTCTCCTTGATTCTGCTTTGGTAATTCGTATGTGTCTAGGAATCTGTCCGTTTCTTCAGTGTTCGCCATCGTGTTTGAGTATAGGTTCTTGAAGTAGGGACTGGTGATCTTCTGGATATCTGCAGGGTCAGTTGTGACTTCACCTTTTTCATTTTTTATTGCACAGATTTGAGTCTTTTCTTTCCTTTTTTTGGTAAGATTGGCTAGGAGTTTGTCAGTTTTATTTAATCTTTCAAAGAAACAACTTTTTGATTCATTAATTCTTTGAATTGTTTTCTTAGTCTCAATGCATTAATTTCAGCTCTGATCTTTATAATTTCCTCTTGTACAAACTCTGGGTTTGATTTGTTCTTTTTCTAGACATTTGAGGTTCAACACTAGGCTGTTTATTTGAGCTTGCTCTGTTTTCCTGTCCTGGGAATTCAGCACTATGAATTTCCCTCATAGCACTGCTTTTATTGTGTCCCAGAGGTTCTGGTATGTTGTATTGGCATTATCATTTAATTGTGGAAACTGCCTAATTTCTTCTTTAATTTCATTTGTGACCCATCTGTTGTTCAGGAGGGTGTTATTTAATTTCCATGTGTTTATGTAGTTTTTGTGGTTTCTTTTGCTATTGATTTCCAATCTCATTGCATTATAGTCTGATAGTATGCATGGGGTAATTTCAATTCCTTTGCATTTACTAAGCATGTTTTATGAGCTGGTATGTGGTCTATTTTGGAGAATGTCCCATGTGTAGTTGACAAGAATATATATTCTGATGTTGTAGGATAGAACACTCTGTAGACATCTACTAAGTCCATTTGTTCACAGTTTTTATACAGTTCTGATATTTCTTTGTTGGGTTTTTTTTTTGTCTAGTTGATCTGTCTGTCTGTGACAGTGGGGTATTGAGATCTCTCATTATAATTGTTGTTAGTGTTTATTTGATTTTTCATGTCCATTAATATTTGTTTTTACGTAGTTGAATGTGCCAGTATTTGGTGTATAAATATTAATGATTGTTATCTCTTCCTCTTGGAGTTTTCCCTTAACAAGTATATAGTGACCTCCTTTATCTCTCTTGATCAATCTTGGCTTGAAGTTCACTTTGTCTGTGATTAGGATAGCTACCCATGCTTTTTCCTGGTTTCCTGCTGCATGAAGTATTGTTTTCCATCCTTTGACTTTCAGTCAGAATTTCTTTTTGATTTAAATGTGTTTCTTGTATGCAACATATTGTTAGATCTTATTTCTTGATTCATTGTGCCAGTCTGTTTCTTTTCCTTGATGAATTGTGACAATTTGTATTGATGGTTATAACTTGTATATTGACTTACCTTTGTCGTATTCTTTTCCTGTTTTTGGTTCCACCTTTCCCCTCTGTTTAACTACTTGCCTTGCCTGGTGGATTCTTTTTATTAGTGTCCTTGGAATTATAGTCTCCTTTTTCTCTTTGTAGGATATCTTTCAAAATATTCTGGAGAAATGACTTGGTGATCCTGAATTTCTTCAGTTGTTCTTTGTCATGGAAGTATCTTATTTCATTATTGAATTTGAAAGATAGTTTGGGCCAGGAACACAAATCTGGGTTGGAGATTGTTTTCTTCTAGGGCTTGAAATACTTTGCTTCAAGCTCTTCTTGACTTAAGGGTTTGTGTTGAGAAGTCTGCTGCGATTCTGGTGAGCTTTCTTTTATAGGTGATTTGTGTCTTTTCTCTAACAACTTTTTTTTTTTTAATTGATGCCAGGGATTGAACTCAGGGCCTTGCGCTTGCTAGGCAAGCACTCTAACCACTGAGCTAAATCCCCAGCCTTCTAACAATATTCTGTTCTTGTCTTGAATTTCTGGAATCTTGATTATTATATGCCTTGGTATAGATGTATTTTGGTCATGACTAATTGGGGTTCTGTATACCTCACTTATGTGTGTGTCAAATTCTTTTCCCATGCTTGGGAAGTTTTCTGTCTTTACGTCTGTGAACATTTTTTTATGTCTTTTGCACTGTCTCCTGCTTTTTCATTCACTCCAGTCACTCTTATTTTGTTTTTCTTTGCATTATCTTACAGCTGTTGGATTGATCCTTTCATGGTCTCTAGATATTTTTAAGAAATCTTTCTTTTCATGATCTTTAACTTCAGTCCCGTCTTCTAGATCCAAAAATTCTGCTTTTGCTTTGATTCATTCTATTGTGTATACTTTCAAGAGAATTTTTTGGGGGAGGTTCTGGGGATTGAACTCAGGGCCTTGTGCTTGCTAGGCAAGCACTGTACCACTTGTGCTAAATGCCCAACCCCTCAAGAGAATTTTTGATCTCTTGAAAACCTGTTTGAGTCTTTTTCATGGGTTCCATTTCTTTCCTGAGTTGAGTGTTCAAATTTTCCATCATTTTCCTAAACACCTCTGTTTTTTTATGTGTCTACTCTAAATTCACTAAGCAAGTCTTTCATTATGATCATCATTTCTTTTTTAACTTGAGCAGTTATTTCTAATCTGATGTTCTCTGTAGCCTCATTCATCTGTTTTTTTAACTTGTGCTGCCATCGTTTCAGAAAATTCAGTTGAGTGGCTTTGGCTTTCCTCTACTTCATTGTTCTCTGGACTTATTCTGGGGGAGTAGAGGTCTGGCAACTCCACTGTCTGAGCAGTCTGAGGTCCTGCCCACAGCCCTGTGGTCTGTTTCACCATTCCATATAGTACTATGCCTATGTTTTGCTGGATCTATAAGTCTCTTATTTCAGATTGATTTTGGAATAAAGCTATATGACCCTCAGGGAACTTTGGGTTACCTGAATTTTAGGCAATTTTCACAGAGAAACTCCAATATGGCTCCTCCTCTTCTCAGCCATGTTGAAGCCCAAATTATTATTTTGAAGTATGCAACTACACAGAAACATGTTGGGAAATTCCCTTGGAAGATTAACCAACCTAAAAAAAGAGTCAAAGTAAATATCCTAATTATGTTCACTAGGTCCTTTGGATACCATGGTGGTATCAGTCATCTGTGGGCCTGGCCAGGGAAGTGAAGTCTATTAAGAACAGGAGGAGTGAATTTTGATCCAGAAGTAAGAGTCAAGTCCATAGTTCTGGAAAGTTTCTTGGGTATTAAGGTGCAGCCTGGATGCAGGAGCCTCATGTGATGAACTAGAGACCAAAACATCATAGAGTTAATTGGTACAGAAGGCTTCAGGGGGAGAGAGGAATGACTAAGAGGAGAAACCAGTGGGTGGAGGATGGATCGCACAATGACTGTTTATCTAGGATATAGTTTTCTGAGTATCTCTGTAAATTTCCTTCTAAACCTCCAAGAAAGAAGGAAAACTTGAGGAGATACTCTTATAAAAGAATATATGTGAAGAATAACAAATAACACTTTAGGGAAAATGATAATGGCCTGAGCATAGAACCAAGCAATTCATGATGGCCAGATCTTCTTACCAACCTTAGGGGGTAGGTTTTATTAATGTTTGCATGGCACAGATGGGGATACTGAGACTCAGAGAAGTGAAATAATTCACCTAAGACCACCCAAGAGACACCACTAAAGATGAAAAGACTTCCACCTAACACAGAGGACCCTGGGGGGGAAACTGAGTTTCAGAGGGGCATTCTGGGTTTGAGGAAACCAGGACATTGGTGAATACTACAACAAGTGTAGTGGCTTCTTGGATCATATATAGCACAATGGTGTGCTGTGCAAAGACCAGGAGGGCATTGAGAGTCCTAGTGACCTCGGGGGCTTGGAATCTACAACGCACAAATGACATGGAAGAGACAATGCAGGCAGGCGTGGGAACAAGGAAGAAAGAAGGGCCTAAGGCAGATCCCAGAGGAACGCCAACATTTCAGGGATAAGAAAAGGGAAAAGTCTCAGGACTCCAGTGAGCTGAGGCAGGAAGATCACAAGTTCAACTCTTGCCTGGGCAACTTAGCAATACCCTGTCTTGAAATTTTAAAAAAGAATAAAATTGGTGGGGAAGAGGCTAAGGATGTAGCTCAGTCCAAAAGCTCTAGATTCAGTCCCCAGTTTAACAAAAAAGATGGGAAGAGTTCTCAGAATCACAACCAAGAAGGAAGAGAGTCAATATTTCCATCAACCCACTTTTACTAAAGTGTCCTGAATTTCAGGTTCCAAATACAGTCACTCGAAAGCCCAGTAGTATTTGTCTTCTTAAGTTTCTCTACTTGAAACTCATACTCACGTGTTTTTTCCTTTAATTTGCCCTCCTTCTGTTGCCCTGGAAGGCTCCAGCTATTTCTAAAAGAAACATTGCTTGTTTGATTTAAGAACAAAAAGGAAAATTAGAAAGATACTCCAGCAAAAAAAAAAAAATAATTTCTTTAAAGTTTCATGCAAAGCATTCATTCCATGAACATTCATTGAGTACCCATTGTGAGAATAAAAGTCAAGAGAAGCCAGGTTAATTTCATAGTCAATTAATTTCACAAAGTCAGCCTACCCGAAGTGAGGGACTAGTGCTCTAGGCGCCATCGGCAGGCAGCAAGGTGGGATTCTAGCAAGCCTGAAGTGTGGTTAGGGAGGCTCAGCAGAGCCATCAGTCAAACCGAAAGTCAATGGATCGCTAGTGACCAAAGAAGCATTTGCTTTGGGTTGAAGTCAAATCAAAGCCAGACATAAGCCTGCAACACAGGACTAGGATTAGACAAATCCTGGAGGTTAACTGGGTGAGAGGATCAATGTGCAGCATCTCACATTATAATCCTGCCTCAGGCCAACCTGAGGGGAAGATAATAGATGTGTCATGGAGGGTTGGAAGGCTCCAACTGTTTTTAAAAACAGTGACCCAGAGTCTCATCCAGATTGACCTGGATCTGAGTCCTGCTGCCTGTGGACCTAAGTTCTTTGTGAGGTGTTCTGGGGCCCCTTTGGGAATCTCACCTTCAGACAACAAAATGAGGTTTAACAGATGTGTCCTTGAAGGCCCTGGTATCCTTGAGTATTTTTCCCAGCTGCTGGTTCCATCTTCATAGGAAGACTGTAGATCTTGGCTCAGCGAAGATCTACATCGGAAAGGAAAACAGCATCAGAAAGGGAGAAAAGGGGCTGGGGATTTAGCTCAGTGGTCAGAGTGCTTGCCTAGCAAGCCCAAGGCCTTGAGTTCGATCCCCAGCACCACAAAAAAAAAAAAAAAAAAAAAGAAAGAAAAAAGAAAGGAAGAAAGGCGAGCAGGGAAATGGGACTGTGTCACCAGGGAGAATGTACATTCTGGCCACGGATGCTCCTTAATATAGAGATTTCTGTAACGTCAGCTGCTAACCATACCGGCCACCTTCGGTCTTTGTTCTCTTTTCTAAGAAACTTTTAATCAGAGAGGGAGTAGCATTTCCGACCCTTCCGGGCTGATCAATAACTATGCGTCCGCCGAAAGGCCACCTGCCAAAGCCAGCGATTTCCCCAGTTCTCTCCCTGACTCAAAGGGAAGTTGGCACTTGCCAGCAAAACATGAATCTCTGATGGTCTCCTACTGGCCAACATGATTAAATAGTAATCGTGTGGCTCTAGGTGCCTCAGCCTCTCGTCTTCCTTCAGGGCAACATAAGTCCCAGGCGCCCATATTTTTTGGCTCCATCTCTCTTATATTTCCAAGGATGAATGAGAAGACTTGTATCCTAAAATTCCCAGTAAATTACATGAATTCTGTGTCTTTTTGGCTCGCCCTCACTTTGAACTCTAATGAAAAATACTCGACTTGTGAGCATATTCTGAAAAAGTGGGGATTGGGGTCTACCAGGGGCCAGAGATGTCAGGGTGGTCTCCACCCATGGAGAACATCTGTATTCTGCAGGAAGCTGAGAGTCTTCCTTCAGAACCTGCTCTCCATCCTGGATATCAGTCAGCAGCTACAGTCAGAGCCCTTATTTGTGGTATTTACACAAGTTGAACCTTTAGGCAATACGTTTGCTGACTAAACTTTGAAATGTTTCTGTAAGAGCCAGTCAGAAAAGATCCGAGCAGGAGTCTATGTGCAGAACTTGTCTAGCAACTAGAGAGACTTGTCCTAGCCACGGAATTGATGCACCAGAAAAGGCATGAGCCCCATGTAAGGCTTTGGTTTCTAAACATTTAGAAAACTCCTTGGCTGCTTCTTTAGTGCAC